>JAQFYQ010003599.1:0-10540 GCA_034694885.1 Buchholzia appendiculata
TATGCGTGATTCACATGTTGATGTGTCGGTGTATGCATGATTCACATGTTAATGTGTCAGTGTATGCGTGATTCACATGTTAATGTGTCAGTGTATGCGTGATTCACATGTTGATGTGTCGGTGTATGCATGATTCACATGTTAATGTGTCAGTGTATGCGTGATTCACAGTAGATGTGTCAGTGTGTTTGACACATTGATACGATGTGAGTTTCACATGTTGTTGTGACTCGCTGTGTGTAGGTACGTTTCACAACGTCACTGGCAGCACGTCGTTGTGTCGACAAGCTTCACAACACGTCAAAGATGGGCAACATCATCTCCGTCATACTAGACAACCATGGTAACTGTCTGGAGTTGTAGCATCCTTTCTTTCTGTTACTTTGCGTTATACTAGACAACCTCTATTAGCTGTTCATGATCCTTGTTTTCATCTCTTTCTTTCTTTCTTTCTTCCTTTCTTTCTTTCTTTCTTTCTTTCTTTCTTCCTTTCTTTCTTTCTTTCTTTCTTTCTTTCTTTCTTTCTTTCTCTCTCTTATTTTTTGTTATACTAGACAACCTCTATTAGCTGTTCATGATACTAGTTCTCATCCTTTCTTTCTCCTAGCATTCGTCCTACAACACAGCCCATGACCTCTCTAAATTTGGTTTTCATTATGATAAGTGTTCGGACTAGAAGACAAGGTTAAATATATCGGAGCATGTATTTATAGCAGTGAATGAGAGGCTGCGAACTGTGCAGCGTGTTTGTGTGAGTGGACATCATCATCATCGTCATCCACACCAGTTTATATTCTACTATTTGCTTTCTACTTTGTGAATCACTTGTTTGATTTTAAGATATCTGTGCTGAAGACAGGTATTTACGTCAGGAATGACCCTGAAAGCTCATGACGGCTGGAATTTTTACGCCGCATGAGCCTTGCTGGTGCGAACCCTGGAATATGGTGATTTCCCTTCCATAGAGTTTTCTCTAAGGAAGGGAAATCTGCTCTTTGATTTGGTAGTGGCAGCAAGCAATAGCTAATCCCACCACCACGCGTGAGCCATGGCAGTAGTCTACACTCATGCAGCTCTGATCAGACAGCTGGCCTTTAGTCGCATCTTGCGTCGTGTACTAGGCCTTGCATTGCAGTATTCTAAATTCTCCTGCTACCACAAAGGCAGATGAGAGCGAAGATATCAAATAGAGTACAAATGGGAGGTCTCGACTCACTTCGCAGCTAGAGAGCCACAGTAATTTATAATTAATTAGTAATTACAGAATTCTGGTTCTTGTTCTTTTTTTCTAGTAGTTGTTCTGAGCGTTTTCCATACAAAAGCTGTACTTGTTGCTGAGGTAATGTACCGCAGTCATGTACTGTTATACAGGGAAAACTGAAATGTGAGATATATGCATCGAAACAGTCTTGGAGGTCCAATCTATTTTAAATGCAAATATCTACAGAGAAGACATTGTTGAATTCAATTCTGATTTCTATCTAACGATTGGTCATGTAAATTGATGCGTTTTATAGAGATCTCTCAGCTGACTTGCTTATTCTGTCTTGCTAGGTTCGGAACGTGCACGTCTTGTCGAGGCAGCTACATTAGACCAATCCTCGGGTGCTGCGGTTCCGTTTCGACCTCCGTCTCCGAAGTCGACTCTTCCGAAGAATCTACTCGATGATGTTCTGCCGACGGGACCTTCCAACTCGTCATTGACGAAGCATTCTGGTCCTGCGGATGCAAAGCGTGCAGCAGACCGCAAACATCACGTCAAGCAACGGAGCAGTGCACCAGATCCTACAGGTGCACCGTCGGCTGCTGGGCACCAGTCCGCGCAGAGGACATCACGCACAGGAAGTAAATCTACCGAAGTAGTCGGTGCGCCAGTTGTACGACAGACTTCTCACGGTGCACCGGTGCACTCAAGACAACCTGCCGTAGAGTCTGGTAGTAGCGTCCTTGCAGGACATGCTCCGGATGCTCTGCGCTTAGAGTCCGGCGCACATCAAGATGCTCTTCCACAACTGTTTCAAGCTGGCTCGTCAAAAGTTGACGAGGCCGTTGCATCATTAACCAAGATGGCATTATCATCGCAGGATGGCAGACTACCTTCCGCTGAGCTTGCCGATCGTTCTCTTCCGAGGCATCGCGAAGAGCCAGATTTTCACCGATCCCAAGCGGGAAATCAGTTTCGGCTGAACGTAGACACGCAGCCGACACAGTGTGACGGCGTGGGAGAGGTTGGGACGGGTAGAGGTGATAGTCGGTCGTCGGACGCTGTGTTGAGGCTGACGGACAGTGATCAGGTGACAGGACACTTGTCACATGGCAGCATGGATGCAGGTGATGTAGACTTTAGAGTAGATGTAAATGTTGCTAGCGCGCGTACGGGCTTTCCACCGGTCGACTTTACAAACTCGCTTTATCAACAACAACGCAGCGTGCCGAGTGTTGATTCTAATACAGGTCACGACGGGTCGAAGAGTGGTTCTGAATTCTTCCATCACTCCTCCGACCATCATCACACTGCAGGAGATACGTGGACCAATCAGGTTCTTTCTGTAGATTCAATCAGCCAATCTGGCGTGTTTGATCACGGCGACGGTAATTTATCGGATCGCTTGATTGGCGATGAATCGACCAGTCAGAACGTTGAAAAGGAACTTCCTGAGCGATACATGGATCGATCTGATTCGTCCAAGTGGGACTACGACCGTCGTGCTTCTCGAAGGCATAGAGATCGGTCACGAGATCGGTCGAAGCGAGACAGGTCACGCGACAGAGGTCATCGCTCACGTAGGAGACGTAGTCGTAGTCACAACAGAAGCAGGAATAGATACAGGAGTCGCAGTCGTCATAGAAGTCGAAGTCGCAGCGAGTCGAGGGAAGGACGACATCACGGTGAGTCGCGTGTCGCCAGTCAAACGTCGCCTCGTGACTCTGACCTTGTCACGACGTACGAGGACGAGCTGAGGTCATACAGGTCACACAGAGATGAAGAGAAACACAGACGAAGGAGGAAGGACAGATACAGAGAGGGAGACAAGAGGAAAGAGAGGGAGAGGGATACAGGGGAGGACAATGGAGATGATTCTGTGTTCTCCGGTGCTGGTTTGTCCCCGGGATGGGCTGCTGTGGATCACTCGAGGGGTTGGGAGAACAGTGTGGATCACCAGTTTCCTGTCACGAGTGGCGACTTGGCGTTCAATGAAAGTTCTGCTTGTTCTAATGTTCCTGATCTTTTACTGAGAGATGGATTAGTTCCTGATAGTTATGAAGAGAAAGAATCAAAGACAGTTGTAGCTCCACAGGTTCCAGAAGAATCTGCAAGGCCTTATATGAGCCTGGAGTCTAGGATAGCTGCCTTGCTGGGGCCATGCCTTGGCAGTCCTGAGAGAGAAGATGAGGAGGAAGTTGAGATGCTAAAGCAACCACCTTTACCTCCCATGCCACCTTTCATTACACCTGGACTATTTCCACTGCATGATACATCAGTTCCGCCACCTTTCCTTCTACCTACTCCTCCTCTGGTCCCCCCTGGACAGGTGGGAGGGGAGAGAAGTGGGCCGGTGGAGAGTGTGAGAGGCAGTCTGATCGACTACGCAGAGAAAGTTCGGCTTTTAAGTGAGATGATCAAGAGAAGAAGCAGTAGCACAAAGTCGACTGAAACCCCCGGTGAGGCAGATAAAGTTGATGGAGACGTGTGGCGAGATGGAAAGCAAGGTGCCGGCTGGAGTCTCCTTGGTAACGGTCTTACTGATGAAGGTGTTTACAGGAAGCAGATGGACGATCCCCTGGTATGGAATCGTGATGGTCCGCCAGTTATTGACGTGTGGAATGGATTGAACTCGCAGAAGAAGGAGAATAGTGAGGATTGGAAAAGGCAGAATAATAGATGGATGGGTGAAAGTGTTGGTGGTCAGGAGAAGGGACCTGGAGCGTGGAGTGAAGAGTTTGGAGAGGATCATTGGAATGCTGAAGAAAGATTTGCCAAAAGTGGAAGTACTGTTGCTGGTTTTGGCAAGGACGCTTCTGGGCAAAGATTTAATACTGTCAAGCCGTTGCTAGATATAAGAACTGATGGTGTAACAAAAGGTCGAGGTTTATTGCCAAGTCCAGCTGTAAGAGATACGCCTCAGGTTCCTAATCTCATGTCATTGAATGTTGAGCCAAATAAATTTGGCTATTCAGATCTTAAATCTGGCACATTAGAGCCTAAAAAAGTTACTTCTTTGGAACCGAACAAATTGGGTTCTCTGGAACTGAAAAATTTGAGTTCTTTGGAACCAAACAACTTTGGTTCTTTGGAGCCAAACAAATTTGGTTCTTTGGCAAAGAGCATGCTCAACGTTGATGGAACAGTTGCTTCTCATCAAATGCAGCCAAAAATGTTTAATAACTTCAATCAGGAGCCGCGTCATGGCGAACTTAAGGATCAGCGGTCGCATGACTTTGACACATCCCGTCACGCTGATGACGCACGTATGTCACGTCGTGGTTACAATTCTGATAGTAGGAACAATGACGGTATCGTTGGTAACAATGCATTTAGAGATTCAGACTATTCTTTCAATAATGGCAGCAGATTTCCAAGTGGACATGCATCCGGCACGAGCACGCGAGGAAAGGCGATGAGTGGCACGGATGAGTACAGCTGGAATCAGTACGGCAAGACAGAAGGGCCGGGTTACACGCACGAACAGCACGATGAGTATGAAGACACGAACGTGATACGTAAAGAGATGGTTGATTGTGTGGTGGAGCGGCTTCGTGTGGACTTGACGACTGTGCTACGCAAGGACTTGCAGAAGCGACTGATAGAGAACACGGGATACAGAGGTCTGGACAGCTGGTGGCAGCAGGAATCAGCCAGCAGCTCTAAGCTGCAGGTATGTCTTTCTATCAGGTAGATATTAATGATGAACTATAAAGTGCATGTGAATGAATTTATTAGGCCTATGGATCTAGTCTTGATCTGATGTCTTGTAAAGATATGTGGTTTATGAAGAGATATATAGAAAAGTGATTTAAGGTTTTCCAGACTGGTTGCTTCCTTCTTTCGTCATCTCTTCCTCTCAGCTAATTCCTCTCAGGCAAGTGTCATTTGATGCCGTGGTGACATCTGTGACACTAATTCCAAGTGTTCACAGTTCAGAAAATGGCCAATCTGCCAATGTTTAGAGCTATTTTGTGACAAGATGCTCACCCACTCTGAACAGGATACGCACTATAGAAGAATTTTTCACAATGATGTCAATGAGCATCATGGTTTGGTTATGTGTTATTCTGTGTGTGTGGTTATGTGTTATGCTTTGTGTGTGGTTCTGTGTCACGTTGTGTGTCACGTTGTGTGCATTTGTCTAATTGCATGTCATACTGCAGGAACGTGACAGATTGCGTGACAAACCTGTTGACTCTAAGGTGACACCCAATGTCCCGCAGCCTGTCATCCCTTCACAGTCATCAGTTGTCACGTCGTCAGTGTCTATTGCTTCTGTGACACCCAGTGTCGTCAGCAAGCCTGAGACGACAACAACGACGAGTGTCACGACCGTGACAGCGGAGTCGATGCACAAGGACCTGAGTGCCACGCTGACCGCGCTCTTTGACTCGACCAACTTGATCGGAGGTCTGCTGGGTCTGAGGGGTGCGGCACCCAAACTTCCTTCATTCAGGGTAACTTGCACATACACCCTATGTACTTCTAAATACTGAATCAGATACTACCACATGTGATGGATATGCTACAATTGTTAGGCTATGTGGGAATAAGGAAGTGATTTAATGTATTTGGGCAATGAATGGTTTAGAAAACGATTGTATGTTTAGAAACGGTTAATCTATACAATTACAAAATAGAATTTGGATTTTCATTAAAACCTAACATTCTGATGTACAGATTTATGATTTCTTGGTGTAGAAGCTGTTGTTTAGCCCTTATGGATAAAATCTAACATTGAATGTTGAGATTGATGCTGCATGTTTTCAGAGAAAGGAAGCTCCGCCCCCCTCACACAGAGACAGACAGGCACCGCCTACTAGCTACAAACATTCTCCTAAGAAAGATTTGTCGTCACACCGCAGGCAAGAGGATGAAGAGAATGAAGCTTACGATGATGATGATGATAACGATGATGATGATGAAGATGACTCGGATGATGAACGAAGCTGGAATGCTGATGAAGAGAGGTTTAGAGGTCCAAGAACTCCAGAAGAATCAGGTTAGTCAAGTACTCAAGTTTTACGTATTGTGTTTTCCACTGTTTATCTTTGTATTTTGTTGTTAGTGTTGTTGAAACATATGGGCATAGTCTACATATAATAAAAATTTATTTTGAAATGATGCTACTGTATGTGGCAAAATTCAATTCAAATCAACAGTAAGTTGCATTAATAGCTCAAGATGGCATTTTTTGCAGGGAAACGTTTTTGGATGCATCTGCATTATGCAGAAACTGAAAAGCGGTCGTGAATTTAATCTTGATGAAATGGTTAGCCCAGTTGGTCGTAGGCTGTACGAAGAATGAAATATTAATTTCAGCATAATATTCTGTTAAATATGAGTTTTAATTATGTACCATGATACGTTTTTGGTTTATGTCCACACTGGTTTATGTACATCTGTTTTTTTTACACCTCGACTTCATGCAGATTGTGTTGAGTTTGGGTCTGTGTGCGCTGCATTTAGTGAGTGTAGTAAAGGCTGGATTTATTGAGTGTGTTGTGGACTGAAGTACAAAGTGATGTGACGGAATGCTTAGTGATGTGTAAGAACATGTTTGCGACATTAAATGCTTGATTTAGCTACATGTATGTCGGTCCTTTCAGCCTTATCCCTTGCCTATTGTTGCTTTGTGTTGAGTGTGCTGTAACTGACTGGGTTGTATGAATCTGTTCAGAGAATGAAGACGAAACTGAGAAGAAAGTCAGTAGACGTGATGATGATGACAATGATGATGCAACTAGTCTCTCATCATTTAGTTCCGTTGATGACATCTTGATCTCAAAGCTCCGTCCTTCCAGGGCACCCGTCTACACCTCTGATGAAGACGAGGACGAGTCAAGTGATGAAGATGATGACGGTAGACGAAAGCGTGAAGACAGTAAGCCCCAGTCATCAGTGCGTCCGACGTCTCTAGGTGATGACTCGTTTGACAGTGAGCTTTCTTCCTCAGAGTCAGATTCTGATGTCGAGGAGCCGAGTAGGCGAGTCAACTCGTACTCATCAGATGTCAGTGCAAAGAGGTCAGAGATCGTCAGCAAGAAGAGCAAAGTTCTGTCTAAGAAGTAAGAATTCTGGCTATCACATGCTTATTGCACTATCTCACTATCGCATGCTTATTGCACTATCTAACTATCACATGCTTATTGCACTAACTAGCTATCACATGCTTATTGCACTATCTAACTATCACATGCTTACTGCACTATCTAATTATCACATGCTTATTGCACTATCTAACTATCACATGCTTATTGCACTATCTAACTATCGCATGCTTATTGCACTATCTAACTATCATGTTTTTCTTGTACCGTCTAACTATCACTTTCTTCTACTATCTCACTATGATGTTCATGTAATATCTCACTATCACATTCTTGAACTGGGCCTATCTAACTGTCACATGCTTATTGTACTATTTCACTATCATATTGTTGTTGTACTATCTAACTATCACAGTTTTCTTGTACTATTTCACTATCATATTGTTGTTGTACTATTTAACTATCACATTCTTCTTGTTCCATCTAACTATCACATTCTTGTTGTACTATCTCAATATCAAATCCTCCTGGTACTATCTGACTATCATATTCGCTTGTACTATCTCACTATCACATTCTTCTTGTACCATTTAACTATCACATTCTTGACTATCTCTCTATCATATTCTTGTACTGTGGTTGGTTTCGTTGTATTGTGTTTTTGGTTTGACGTGTTGCTGTTTTACTATTCATATTTTGTTCGTAGATTGTCGAGCAGCGAGGTGTCAAGCAATAAGAAGGTCAAGGCCGTGGAGAAGAAACAATCAGCAAAATCTCCTGTCCGAGTTGCGCTCAAGTCCCAGTCCAGTAAGACTTGGAAAGAACCGGTGAAGAAGCACGACCCGGTTTCATCGCCCGAGAAAGTGGTGGCAAAGAAAGGGAAGCAGGTTTTATCACGAGCCATTATCAGCGACTCCTCATCGGGCGATGATGACTTGAGCGATGACGACGAGCCTGAGGTCAAGGCGAAGGATAGTAGCGATGATACGCATCAGACTAGAGTCAAGAAAGTTGAGACGGTTCCCGTGAAGAGTGTTAGTGCGGAACAGATGGCATCTCCTCACATCGCTCTGCGTGATATCATCAAGTGTCCAAAGAAACGGATTGTTCACATGGACAGGACATCATCTCATAGTGAATCTGTCGCAGACAAGCTGCCTACAGCTGCAGCTACTGCTGATAAAACACCTTCGTTATCAGCTGCTGGGGCCAAGCAGCAGTCAGCTGCTATGGGTAAGCAACAGGCAGCTGCTGTTGGCAAGCAGCAGGCAGCTGTTTCAAGGCAGCAGTCAGCTGCTGTGGGCAGACGGCAGTCAGCTGCTGCAAGGCAGAACTCTGCTGATGAACGAAGGCTTCGAGCGGAGGCAGCTGTTGGCGAGTCTGCGGAACATTCTCTGTCCGACCGGGACTTGTCTGAGGATCAGATGAGTGAAGGGGAAAAGATGGACGTGGCGGAGGAAGAGATGGTTCAAGAGGAGATGGTGACGGAGGACATGGAAGAGTTTGCGAGGGAGAACCTCGATGTGTACGACGAGGAGCGAGCAGCCGCCCTTCAGCAAGCGAAGGAAGCTGCGGATAAGATGAACGCTTTGATCAGTGGAATGGTGGAGTTGATCTCACTCGATCACGCGTACACTTCACCTCACGCCCAGCCTGCGAAGAGAAATCGGAAAGGTTCTCGAGGTCGACCGCGCAAGCGTTCGGCTGAAGAGATGACGGCGATGGATGACAGCGATGACGGCACGGTGTCATTGACTGACAGTGTGATAGGACTGAAGCAGACGTTGTGTCAACAAGTGGCCGTCGACCACTGCTACTGTCAGCCGTACTTCCCCGTCCCTGACCCACATCGAGCACAACTTCTCCGGCCGTCTGGTGACAGTGACTTGGACGATGATGACATCTTGCCCGTTCCTGTCACCACGGACATCGAGACGTGGTTGGAACAGGTTCCGGACATTGTGGAAGAGTTGGAAGTGATAGAAAAGGAGGTTCCAAGCAAGAAGACTGATGATACAGGTAAAGAAGATGATGAGGCAGAAGAGGAGGAGGAAGGTGGAGCGGAAAGGAACAGGCGGAAAGGCAATCGAATCAGTCGTGAGCTAGCCAATCTCTTGCCTCCGCCCGTACGACCTGTACGACCTCAGTTCGTGCCTCGCTCAAAGGCAGTGCAGCAGGCTATACTGTATGATGTCACGAGTAGCGGTATTGATTGGGAGGACGTCGACTATCTTCGCAAAGCTTTTGCACGATTGGCCGTCGAGAATCGGGACGATGCGTCTCATTGGGCGTGTGATGTTAATTTTGTCGCCCATCCTGTGACCTACTTAACGGATGAGAGGAGGGAATCGAGGTCGAGCAGCAAGGATCAGTGGGGTTATAGGTCGAACAAGAGGTCACATCAGATTGGTTATGACTTGATGACTAATCATAAGTCTGGTAAGATTTTTAGTCCTGTTCTTTTCAGTGTTTCAAGAGAGAAATGAGATAATTTTTTATCATTTTTTTTACTACATTATTTGGTTAAATCACAATATATGGTTTATATTATCATTTGATAGTAGAGTTTGATTTGTAATGTTGTTTTACAATAATTTTATTGTCAATAGTGTAGAGATTATAATCAGTTCTGTGTTATTTCCAGTGGAGGGATTTGGAATGTAGTACCCAGGAAGCCACAATTTTCATGAGAGTGAACCAAAACTATTAAGCGATCACAGCAGTTAGAGGGAAGCCTTAATTTGTCGTCTGAATTCCAAGAAGCTAAGATGGTCATCTCAGGGCGCTGATTTTGATGAGACGCATCAGTGGAATGTGGGGACTATTGGCTCCTGTAAAATCTGCCGTGGAATATCTCTCATTACGCAGATTGCGTCATTTTTCTGAGAACATGCGACCGCCATCTTCAGGAATACATTATGCAATGATATTTTTAGTTTCAGCCTTGTGTAGCCTGATTTTACAATGATGGTCATTAGGAAAACCTCGTTATAAAACAACTTTGGAAATACTTCTGTATACAAATCTATGCTTAGGCTAAGTTGTACTGACATACTCGCTAAGATGGCTGACCACCTACAAATCGCTGGCTTGCTGTATGGGCTAGCGCCGCCTCTTAGTTTGCTGTTAGGATTATCTTTGCTCTGAATAAGTTTGTCGAGGTAAGGGGATTGCAGTGTATTGTACTCATGTATAGAGCTAGCCAGGAAGAGGTGGGGGATACTATAGTACATTGTACTTATGCATAGAGCTAGCAAGGAAGGGGTGGGGGGATACTATAGTA
>JAQFYQ010003600.1:0-10540 GCA_034694885.1 Buchholzia appendiculata
TGTTTTGGTAAATTTTTGTTGTGATCGGTAGCTGTTTACTGAAGTTATGGCTAATAATACAAGGACACGTTTTTTTTTGGCCCACGGTGTACTTGAGAGTGTGTGTGTGTGTGTTTGTTTATGTGGCTACGTGTCTATGTGTGTTTGTATGTGTCTCTCTTTGTTATAATGTGTATTTAAATGTAATCTCTGTGTGTTGAAATATGTCTGTTTGGCTTGTGAGTTTCTGCTTTCACACAGAGTACATATGTCTATAGTTGTGTTTGGGTGACATTATATATGTTTATTGTTCTGTTTGTCTGGCAAAATGTATATCTTACATCTGTCTCTCTGTTGTTCTGTAGAAAACGAAGGAAATTATTGGATTAGGTATTACCGGTCCAGAAGGTCATCTGATGAGCCGCCCTGAAGAGGTGCGTTTACTAATCTTCACCCTCCGCTAGTTTCACAATTATTTATTGGATTATTTTAAAAAGCAGCACACTGGTTGATCTGGATGACAGTTGTGACTGAGATGAATGATGAACTCTGATGCTTTGTCTGTATTGCTGGTGTAATGGCCAAGTTCTCTTTATGTGTAACTTATCAAACTGCACACTTGTAGTTCGTCGCATGATGCAAGTTGATGATATGCAGACATTTACGCATACATAGTGATGAAGCTGTTAATTGATATCATTATGATATTTCTTGGTGTTGTGTGATTTTATGTACTATTTCGGCAAAATAATTAATATATTTGTAAAGGTGCATATTGCATTTCAATCGACTACTATTTTCCTTTTAAATTTATTATAGTTCCATGTAATATATGATTAAATGCTTGCTTAGTGCTTACCCAAATTTTGCTTTGAATTGTAAAATAAAGAAGTAGCGTAATAAATAGATACTGGATTCTACTGAAATATGAATGCTATTTAATCTTATACAGGACAGTATATTGAGTCCTAAGCCAATGCTCACAAATCGCGTGTTGTTGACATATATTTGTTGTTGTTGACATCTAGTTATTTTTACTTTCTCGTCGCTCGTCCAACATAATAAAGCATTGACTTCAAACATGTTCCAAAGCTAACTTCAGTTCATGCTGTGATTGTGTTGTTTGCTGATCAGGCTGAAGCGGAGGCAGTGTATCGCGCTGTGACCCTGGCTAGCCAAGCGAATGCACCAGTCTACATCACCAAGGTTATGAGTCGGTCGGCTGCTGATGTGATAGCCGAGAGCCGGCGTGCAGGTGAGACGGCTTCTTACGGGTGGCAGCACTTCCATTGTTAGGTAGCTTCATCAGAGCAAGATGCAGTTTGATTGTGTTCAGCGAAGTTATGTTCATGTATTTTTGAAGTTTGAAGTTTGTGGTCAGAGGCTGATTGCTTGGTGATGAACAGTCAGTTTAATCTTTGTCCTCCGCATTACATGTGGTTGATGAGTATAATTTATTAACCTCGTTTATCTTGCTGTAGGTTATTTATAAAAATCTGTGATTACTGTGTGCTGAAAATTTTCCAGATGAAAGATCAGAAAGATTTAATATACAATTGACGGTCCATATTTGCTTTTGTAATCATGGAAAGATTTGTTGAGTATTAAATCACATGGAGCTTTGGGTAGGACATCTGGTTTATCATGTAAATCGATCAGTGATTAACTGATCTGTTTACTTGACACATGGGTTTTAAGATCCTGCTGTTAAATTACATTTTGAGAATAGTTCAGGTAATGTAGTGCTAACGTAGTCATGTTATCTTACTGATTAGGTAGTGTTTGGGTAGATCTGCTCTATGGTTGGTTGCAGGTTAAGCATTGTTTGAATAGTTAGTGTGTATCTGCGCTGTGATTGGTTGTAGGTAAGGAAGTGTTTGGGTAGATCTGCGCTGTGATTGGTTGTAGGTTAGGCATTGTTTGGATGGTTAGTGCATATCTGCGCTGTGATTGGTTGTAGGTAAGGTAGTGTTTGGGTGGTAACTGTATATCTGTACTGTGATTGGTTGTAGATAAGGTGGTGTTTGGGTGGTTAGTGTATATCTGAGCTGCGATTGGTTGTAGGTAAGGTAGTGTTTGGTGAGGCAGTTGCCGTGGCACTTGTGACCGATGGGCGGGAGTACTACCACAATGACTGGCGTCAGGCAGCCGCTCATATCATGAACCCACCTCTGAGACTTGACCCCTTGACCCCGGACTACCTCGTCGATCTGTTGGCCAAGTATGTATTATCTATTTCTTGTATCATCAATGTGTACTGCATAATTGTATCCAGTGGCTGTTATGTCATCACCATCATTAACCTATTTCTCCGTGTGTATGACTGTGTATGATTGTGTACGACTGTGTATGACTGTGTATGATTGTGTACGATTGATTGTGTACGATTGTTGTATATTTGTTGATCTGTTTGGAGCGTATGGTGGACTACATCTGCATTGATCAGTAAGATGGGAGTGGCACGTATTTGGTTTTTCACTGAAAGAAGATGAGAAGAGACTATTCACCTCTGTAGTGGATGATTTGGGAGGAAGTTTTTGTTGTTTATTTATAATATTTTGTTAGGTTCTATTATGATCATCTTCATCAGGACCCGTTTATAGTGTACTGTTCGCTCTTGCAAGATAAGATATCTGTGCTCAGCCCAGGCATTCACTCATATTTGTCCCCGAGGGGCTCATTATAGCTGGGTTTTTATGACCTCGTGCCCTTTGCTGACGGCAACTCGTTCAGGGAATTATATATTATTGTCACATATCTTTCCAGTGGAGACCTTCAGTTGACGGGGTCGGACAACTGTACGTTCAGCTCTGAGCAGAAGCTCGTCGGACAGACGGACTTCCGGAAGATTCCGCCGGGCGTGAACGGGGTCGAGGAGCGCATGTCCGTTCTGTGGGAGAGAGGAGTGGTAGGTGCTTTTACACTATGATCTAGAGAGAGAGGAGTGGTAGCACTGGTAGGTACTTTTATACTATCATCTAGAGAGAGAGAGAGGAGTGGTTGCACTGGTATGTGCTTTACACTATCGTCTAGAGAGAGAGAGAGGAGTGTAGCACTGGTAGGTGCTTCTACACTATCATCTAGAGAGAGGAGTGGTAGCACTGGTAGGTGCTTTTGCAGTATCATCTAGAGACAGAGAGGAGTGGTAGCACATCTTTTGCGTCTATTTCTATAAGTTGACATTATGAGTTTTCTGCCTTCTGGAAACTTCCTTTAAAGTTTCCAAGATCCTCTATCCTCGGCTCTTTTCTGCATCGCATAGGATGTCTCGTTCATAGCTTCATAAAGTAGTAGAAAATGTAGAAAAGTTCTGTCAGTTTTCTACATTTCCAAGAGTGATTGGTTAAAGATTACAAACGTGTACACTGTTTGTTGACTGAACTTTGCTAGTTTTCAATCTTCTGCAGCTTCTGTCAAATTAGTAACATTTTTGGTCGTCGGACGTTCGTCGAACACGAAAGTATAATTTTAAATGCTACGGCTGCCGATTGACAATTTAAGTGGAGTAGTAGAGTTGATAATTTTAAATACTATTTGCTTTGCTGCAATTTATGGATGGAATGACTGTTATTATATGTTTGATTTTGAATTGTGATGTATTACAATAGTGGTACGTGTTGTTGCGTTGCTAGGCAACAGGCAAGATGGATCCATGTCGCTTCGTTGCAGTGACCAGCACGATGGCGGCTAAGATCTTCAATCTCTATCCTAAGAAGGTTAGTCTCTCTGCAACTCTGGACTACACATGAAGTTAACTCAAGTTTACTTTGTCGTTGCATCTCTTGTGAAATCAATGATTTATAGAAATTTAGCATCTTTAGGGACGGTTATCGTAACTATTAGATGCTGTATTTAAACTATTGATAGATTGGAATTTCATCACTGTTTTTTTGTCAAGCTGGCTTTGAATTTTGAAATGAGCAAGAATCCATCTATATAATAATATAATATGGTTTTGTTGTGTCTTAGGGTCGGGTTGCGATTGGTTCCGACGCTGACATTGTAATCTGGGATCCGACGGCAACTCGTAGCTTCTCGGCAAAGACGCACAATCTCAAGACAGACATGAACGTGTTCGAGGGCCTCATCTGCCACGGCGTACCCAAGTACATCATCAGCGCAGGCTGCGTGGTGATGGACGAGGACGGGGTCAGTATACTTGGATATCTTTCTCTTGTACAGTGTGTCCCAGTGTCTCTTGTACTGTGTGCCCCAGTGTCTCTCTCTTGTACAGTGTGCCCCAGTGTCTCTCTTGTACAGTGTGCCCCAGTGTCTCTCTTGTACTGTGTGCCCCAGTGTCTCTCTCTTGTACAGTGTGTCCCAGTGTCTCTCTCTTGTACAGTGTGTCCCAGTGTATCTTGTACTGTGTACTGTACCTGTTGAATACTCTATGAAAGAATACTCGACGGCTATGTGATTTCTGATGTCAGGAAGGGCATCAGACAGTGAATTAGTGCTTTACTGAAGCTGGAACATACCGTATCAGATACACACTCTTACAGACTTTGTTTATCAGCTTGATGACGCTCTGCCGTATCTCATGTCCTGCCGAGGTTAAGGAAAACTTTGGTGGCTTTTGATCATGAAGTGGTTAAAAATCTGACATGGAAATGTGCCAATAGGGAGAACCTTCAAATGAAAACCACTGAGCAATGGTGTATAATTCTGGTGTGATTAAATCCTTGTGTCATATTGTTCAAGTGCAGAGCACTCGAACTTTGTGTTGTTAATCATTCTATGCATATATTAAGTCGTTTGTTTGTTGACGTTTAAGTTATGCATTGCTTAATGTATTGCAATCATTACGGTTTCGTAGCTTACTTTATTTAAATGAAATAGTTTTATTTCTTTGTGCCGAATGTTTTGTAGCTTCGTGTGAGTCAGGGTAACGGACAGTTTGTGTCGACTCCGTGCAATGCGGAGTTCATCTACAGTCGACTCTGGGAGAGAGAAAAGGTCTGCTTTTCCTAGCACTATTGTAAAGTTTTAATGGCTAAACTCATGTAGAACTGCAGTTTGTAGTTTGTATTATTAGGGTAAGATTGACAGAATGGTTGAATCTGAAGTTATTGTTGTCAGCTTATAAGGACAAGTGATCACCTGAGTTTTAATTATGCGGATTATTTATCAGGATTATGATAAAGATTTTTTTAATTATTAAATCAGTTATGCTGGTCATTGAGTTTACAGATGTTTTAAATATATATTAAAGTTACTGTAGAATGTATTTAGTGTATAAGCAGGCTAATGGTAACCTAGCCTGTAATTTACTAGTGTAACGATAATATGATTCCTTGGAACATATCTAACTCTCCTATCGACTTAGTTGAAACAGACAAAGTGCAAGTTCTTCATTTTCTATTCATATTACTATCAACTAAATCATATCAGTTCATTCCAGTCATTTCATTGGTGCAATTCTTTTAAATCCTGCAGAACATAATTAGATATGGTTATGATGATGATGGACAAAGTATTGCAATATAAATGAAGTGTAATTCAAATTGGTTGTAGCATAAATATCTGACTGTTGTTTCAAGCATGTTTTGCCCTCCTGTCCGTGTAGGTTTACAATAAGCCGCAGAAAGTTGACCGTGAGCCGTACACCGGTCCGGCTCTATCAAGCCCGGCAGCCGTCAACGATGTAGAGCCAGAGAAAGCAACCAACGGGTCGGGAGCAAAGGCGGAAGATTTTCACAACCGTCCGGTGACCAGAGGAGGAGGGCGTCACATGCAAGAGTCAAGTTTTGCTCTAAGCGGTGAGTTACAGGAGTCTAGCTTTGCTCTAAGTGTTGAGTAGCAATAGTCTAGCCTTGCTCAAATTAATTAGAGTGTATTCAGAAGTGTAGCAAGATAGGTTCGTTTTGCGTTTCTTTAGAGTAGTTTCCAGATCATTAACTAATCTTCACTATTAAGTTCTGATTATGTAATTCTGATTATTAAGTGTATGTTTATGTGTGTGCAGGAGCCCAGATCGATGATACAGTCCGGCAGCGCAACAGTTCGCGTGTCATTCAACCTCCGGGTGGCAAGTCGACCAGTCTCTGGTAGTCCTAGACTCTCTGAGTGGTCTGGTGGGTGGGATTTGTGGACTTGATTCATGGTCGGGACTGGTGGGCAGGACTTGTGGACATGATTCATGGGTGGATCAGTAATCAGGACTCGGTGGTAGATATAGGGTGTGGTGCGTGGGGAAGGCAACAGTGTCTTTCGAAACATGGTGAAAAGAAGGCTAGCAGTAGTTTTAGATGATGTGTAAAGATTTTCTTTCAGGGGCTCCATGGGAGTGTATAGCCAGTCAAATTTTTTACCCCAAAAAGTCATTTACATCTTTAAATGGGTCAACGGTATTCAAAGAAAACATGGTTATGGAGGGTGATTTGCTCCCGGCCTCACCAGAATATCTGCCACTACTGGGTGGTAGGAGAGTGATGGAAGAGTGGGCCATATACTGTGTGACCAGTGCTACAAGTGCTTTACTGACTCCAAGTGCTTTAACTTTGTCTGTGTCTCTGTGTTCTTGCATGTATGCTTGTCTACACTTGCCTGTCTAGAATCTCTCTCTGTGTACGCTTGTGTCTGTCTATTGTCGTGAAGGACTACTTGCCAGATTTTGAAAGTTTCAAGTTGAACAAGAGCTTGTTACAATTGATGTTTTTTCTTTGCTGCTACGACTGTGCCAAATACATAGCTTGTCTTTATGCACGAGAAGAGTAGAGTTCTCACTGTTCTGCAGTTCATACATTTGTACCTTGGTACTTGCATCTTTCTCTACATGTATCTATTTCCTTTCTGTACATGTATAGGTTTCTTTTAGTCAGTGTGTCTTTATCGTCTGTTTGTCAAAGAGCTTCTGATTCGCTCAGTTTCTAGCTCAGTTTACAGTCTAACAGATTCGCACAGTTTGTAGTCAAAATGATTCGCTCAGTTTGTTGCTATTTGGCTGCTGCTCGTCTTTTATTCGTCTGTCTTTACTCAACAGTCTTTGTCTCTGTGTGTCTATTTGTCTGTGTCTATGTCTGTGTCTGTGTGCCGTGTGTGTCTATGTATTCATGTGGCTTCTGTGTTGCTGTCATTCCATGTTAAGTGTTGTAATCGTCTTCAACTGCTTGAATACGCCACATGTGGTGTTCATTGAAATGCGCGCTGTAAGGTCAAAGTTTAAAGGACCTAACCTACATTGACCTAACCTGCTTGTGTGACAAGTGTGTCGCCTGTAATTGTAATTATAACAAAATTAGTATTTTAAATGTCATATAGCACGTTTTATTTATTTTGATTCTAAATCATAGCTGATGTAATTATTTATCATGAAAATCGGTTAATCATGGTTATAAACAATAAATCTCAGTCATTTCGTTGTTATCCTAGTTAAAAAGCTATGCTTTGTGTGTGGTAATTATGGTTTTAATTTGTATCTGTTAATTTATTTTCCTCGTTTAGCTAAGATTTATATTATTGTCAATTGTTTGTCGATTCAGATATTGTCTGAGTGATATTATGTTCAACAGTGTATTAGATAATTAATTTTGTGGGAAGCTGAAGTGAAGTTTTGAAATAGAATGCTAAACGACATCATTGTACTACCTCTACTATGTCAGATTCTCTGACGGCTAGAAGCCCTCTGTGAATAACTTTTCTCTTGATGAATCTTAGGAGGAATCCTGGATGACTAATCCTGGATGACTAATCCTGGATCCACAAGATTCCTGAATCCACAAGATTCCTGAATCCACAAGATTCCTGAATCCACAAGACGTGTTCAATCAGTTTGCTTGACTCTAGGTTCTGAAATAAAGGAAAACGAAATTTTCCAAGTTGAATCTTGTTATTTCCTTAATGATAAATCAACTCGCCATCAAAAGTTTCTGCATTAATTTATTTAAAATGTTAATAAACTGCAATAAACTTTGACAGATTTGATTAACACGATGATGACATGATAATGGTGTATGATCTAATATTGAGGGAAGCAAATAAAATGGCTAACCTTTCCTGAAGGAAATGTAATGGGAAAATTTTATTTGAAGTTTGAAGAGGTTGGTTTCTTAATTTCTCGTGCAAAATGTAGTAATGCAAAATTGTTGGCTCTTGTTGCCGTGTTGTAACGTTTTAGTGTTTATGCTGTTTTTATGTTTGACAAGTCAATACATGTTGTTTAGTTTGTTGTTTAATATAGTTTTTTATTATACACTTTTAATGGGAACAACTTTACGCTTTGAAACAAGGTAATCTTGAATAAATTGTCATCGGCGAAACACGGTTTTCAAACTTTAGTTTCATCTTATTAAGTGAACTATATGTTGTTTTGATATGTATGTAAAAGTATTGTACAAGTATTTCTTTCTAGTTTTGTTTTTTATGTCTTATTCTGTCTGATATTGTTTATTTGTATTTCTGTTTGTTAGTTTATTCCTTAGTCATTGATATAATCAACAATTATTTTGTTAAATCATCAAATAGTATTACATTTTTTGACTGTAATTAAGTAAATTCTGTTGTAGCCAGTCAGTTTCAGATAATCGTGCGTTCTATTTCAATAAATTTCCATTTTACTGAAAATGTGAATGTTGTTTTTGCAGTAATTATTTCTGTACTAACTTCTTGCTGCTGCAGTGCAGAGTCTTGAACCCTTTACCCAGCACTTTTTAGTTGCAAGATATATTTTAGATGATATCTATTATTTATTATGTATGTCAGGATGTCAGATATATTGTGCAATAAACAAGGTGTCACGGTGCAAATAGACGGTATGCAATCACTTTATGACTATATTAAGGTGCTGACAGTGTCCTGTGTTGATTATTATAGCAAGTATTTAGTATTTTGATCTGTACAGCTGCTTTAAATTTCATCCTGTCATACTCTAGTGGCAGAATACGACTTTACGAGTCTTTTGGGTGGAGGGGTGAGGAAAGGCATCCAGCAGTATAAAATATGCCGCACTCAAATTAAATTTGTGAATCAAATTGAACATGTATATTTGTTGTGTCGTTATCTTCAGTGCAATGCTTTACTACACTATCTTGCTTGTATGTTGTTATATTAAGTAAATTATTTACTTTAATTGTTAAGGATCAATGTGTAATCAATGCTCACTGGAATACCACAATTCTGTTCGTGATTTTAATCTCAGATTAGACGCGGTTCCTGATATCTGTCTGCTTTAGATTGTCTAGTTTCACAATGTGTGCACTGCTCTCGGTAACTTTTTATAAGTTTTTGTGTACTTGACTAATCTTATTGAATTTATTATGCATTATTCATGAGTTAGTCAATTATTTAATTGATCGCTCATGAATATGTATATATTGCTTGTCAATTAATCATGAGCCTGAATTGATAATTATTGAGTGTTGAATTCATTATCTGTGGTGCAGCCGCGTGGCAAGTCAGTGAAGATAGCTTTAATGAATATACATTGTTTTTCTGTGTTATGACAAATTCGCCTAATTTACTGTGTAAGCGTATCCGACTGCGTTCTTTATTCATTGTTGATTATGCGTCATGTGGAATCGATTGCAATGTATAAGAACATTGGTTTATACAGATTGGAATCGCATTGTTAGCTGAATATTTATGTTGTTACTGAACTATATCTATTTTAATTGGCAGTAGTCGCTTTATGAGAAGAGTTAAATTATATCACGCTGTATGCTAGTTTATTTACACGATATATTATATATTTATGCTGATAGATTGTTGTTGTTTGCTCTTCCTGTTTACGTCTGTTCCTCCTTGTAGAACCTTGTGCGTCCCCCTATTTATTTTATACTCTAGATTAACTGTTTCTCAAGTTTCTCATGATTCTGAATAATTTTTAATTTTTCTGTTGTTTACTTTATGAATGATGTTTTATCTAAAGAGTGTCTACACAACTAGTGCTCCTTTTCCTGTCTCTTGCACTCCGAACATACCTCACTCCATGTACTGTCCGATTCCACCCATGTATTGTCTGACTCCACGTATTGTCTGACTCCACGTACTGTCTGACTCCACGTATTGTCTGACTCCACGTATTGTCTGACTCCATGAATTGTCTGACTCCCCGTTTTGTCTGACTCCACGTATTGTCTGACTCCATATATTGTCTGACTCCATGTATTGTCTGACTCCCATGTATTGTCTGACTCCATGTATTGTCTGACTCGTCCACTTATTGTCTGACTCCATGTATTGCCAAGTACACTCCCCATATTGTCTGACTCCACATTTTGTCTGCCTCCACGTATTGTCTGACTCGACGTATTGTCTGTCTCCCCACTCACGATATCTGTGCATGCTCTATACTCAGTCTAGGTTATCTTGTTCTGTGACGGCTGTAGTACTCGCTTATCATTCAACTGTAGTACTGGTTACTTCAGCTGTAGTGCTACTTATTAGTGCAACTTTAGTGGTCACTTATTAGTCCAGCTGTAGTGGTCACTTATTAGTACAGTTATAGTACTCACTTATTAATGCAGTTATAGTACTAACTTATAATCTATATGTGACCGCGCGCATGAAAAGGTACCCAGTCTTCGAAACAGAGTTAATGGCACAGCATTATCCAGGAAAAGGT
>JAQFYQ010003601.1:0-10539 GCA_034694885.1 Buchholzia appendiculata
ACAACTGAGACAACATAATTAAGACAATTAAGACGAGACGTTGCGTCATAAGATGTCATAAGACAGTCTTAAGACGTCTATTGTTCGGCACGGTATATCTCTTCAACTATTGTACACTACTCGAGACTAAAGTTTTACATCCGGATGCTCTTCCCAACATCAGCACTCGTTGCTCGCCATGCCGAGCACATGGAGGATCATGGTGAATCTACGGTAAAGCCAGACACCACTGGACACAGAGGATTAATTTAAATAATATTTAAAATGAAAATTATGTGCAGAATACAAGCAGTGCAGCGTGGTATTTCCCGCCGGGGTTAAACGCCGGCATCTCTTTTGTTGACCTCGGTATCTCCGAGAAATTTGAGACCTCGATGGCGTCGGAATTAATTTGACCCCGGCACCTCGGAAAAGAGTGCCGGGGTCGCCGGGGTCAATTTCAATTTCCGCCGCTAACCCCCCACGCTCGTCGGAAAAATTTGTCTCCACCGCCCCCCCCCTCCGCTAGTCAGTTTCTGTGTCGACCCGCGGCACCTCGAAAATTACAAATACCAGGCTGAAGCAGTGATGTAGTCCTTGGCCTTAATGCCTTGCCTCAAGGCTGTTTTGAGGCACTTTACTGCCTTGCCTTGACCAATTTTCCAAATGCCTTGCTTTGCCTTGGCCTTGGAAAAATGCCTTGGCCTTGCCTTGACCTTGTGAAAAATGCCTTGACTACATCACTGAATACAAGAAGCATGACTAGTCTGCTGATGATTAGTGAATGGTTGCTATGATGATCTGGCCTACAAATTATAGAATATATTCTATAATTAGATTAGGCCCTATAGGGCCTAATCTGAGTAGAACATGTACAGAATATGGCATTCTTATGTCCTAGCACATGCAAACACTTTTAGAGTGATGGATATTCGCTTATAAAATGACATCGAAGTGGTTTACTTAGATCTATGAACAACTGGTGGAGAATGTGCAACGATATAATTAAATAGATGTCAAACTTACGTAGAGCAGAAGCTGTGAAAATGAGGTTATCATCAAAATTGGGCCTGAAAACACGCTTTAAAACGAAAACAATCTAGAAAGACCTATAATCAAAACAGTTTTTTGACAACCATCATCATTTCAGGCTATTCGTTCTTCTCACTGCAAAAATGTCATGATGGTTTGTAACAATTGAATTTGTCGACATGACAAATTTTTCCTCGCTTCGCTCGCAATCAATTTTCAAACAATTTTCACTTAGTTTCGCGTCAAATTTTGCATAATATAATCGATAAATTGCCTGTTTCAGATGTGGTAAAATTACAATATGAAAGTGTTCTTGCAATTGGCAGTAGCAGCAAAGCTTAACACATTTATGTAGACTGTAATGTAATGTATTGTAGACTGCGCGAAGGGGATTAACATCATTTTTAAAATGCGTAATATGAAAAACTAGTTAAATAACCCGCGGTAATTCGCCCAATTCCCCCTAGCCCATCATGAGCGTTTCTTACGAACTGGGAGTGGGAGGCTGTGAGAAAAGCATAAATAGGCTACCTCAGCGAGAAGGAGGTTCAACTGAATGCGCATAGCCTAGTTGGTGAATATAAGCCGTTTTGGGATTAGTTTTCTATGTATTAGCTATTCTATGTTTTTATCAGCTGTGAGTTGCAGAAAATCCTCTTGTACTGTAAAAATGCCTATGAATTTCGTAATAACGCTTCGGATTTCGTCCCAGAATAGAATTATGTATAAAGAAGCTTAAATTATTGCACGCAATCGCTTACTAGACAAACGATTAATTTTCTGCACGGCAGATATATGTAATTTTTAAGAAATATGAAGTTAATGCGCAATTCATAGCTATTTATCAGGCTCTCTTACACACTTGAGTCATTTAAACAGAAACATGATAGACTAGAGCACGCATCCCAAAGTGGTCTATTGTATAAGCATGACAGCATTTGAGTACCGTAACAATTTGGTGCAAATTATTTGAAGCGTAGGCCTACTGATCAATCTATTCACATTTTTAGCCGTTTTCAGAATCTACATAGGTCAACGTTTTCTAACAAATGGTTCACGATCAGTTGTCAAAAAATCTCAATGCATAAGCATGGCAGCAATCGAGTAAAATTTTGGTGAAATTGTAAATTGATCGGCAATATGTTCAAAAGTTACAACAGTTTCAGTGTAACATTATCATACACATTCACCTGCAAATATCCCAGCATGCGCACACTGCATTTCCAGTTAGCGAATGGAATTAAAATTCGTCTGATAATAATGTAGGCCCACAGTTCACCAACCAGATATATTATTAGCTGTGACCTAGACCGAGGGCTCGAGACGGCAACACTGCTTAATTATGCTTGTACATGCAGAGTTTCTACAGTTTCTATTCAGATCTGACTAAGTAGTCCGATCTGAATAGAATTATTTAATCTGAGACTGAGACTTTCAAAGAAATAGAATGAGTATTCGTATTCTTTGGAGACTTTAGACTGCGATCAAGTTAGATCATCAATTGTCGTTTGACTCAGTTGCTTCTATCTGCTGCTCTGCAGCGGATTTGGTGCCGACAATTGATGACACCGTCTCATGCGCTCTTAAAAACCGAAGGTTCCAAGTTCTTACATACTAAATTTGACCCGATCCTGTAAACGCAAAAGAAAGAAAGAGAAACATAATTTTGTCGGACTTGTTTGTTCTTGTACGCATTTTCTTTTTTATTCTATTTTCTCGAATATTTAGTAAACACGACGCAGAATTCTGTGAGAATGTTGTTTGACGGAGCCGGAGAGATTGCCGAGATGTTCAGGAACAGCTTTCCCCTCTCCTTCCTCTTTTTCGTTCCCCTCCTCATGCTCCTCTCCCCGGTGAATAGAGTGGGCGCTGCGCACGAGTTTGCCGTGCACCGCATGCAGCAGTACGACCTTCAGGGAGCCTATCACGGTTAGTCTACCTACATATCTTCACTGGTCGAGTTTTTTTGTTGTCCCACGGAATATTGCTATCAAAGATTGATTAAACTAATGGATATTGATTAGATCTTGATGGTTTCGCGTACTAATTCACACTGAGTTTTTAATAACGGAGTAGATTATTCGTTTGTGCTATGTTGTCTCTAATAGAATTTAATGATGTATCTATTTAAATAAGAAAATTAATGCTAATACTAATTATAATAATCATGCATATTTGCACAAGGTTAATTTGGACCAAGAACAATTTTTGTATGACACGAAGAATTGCTTAGATTTGGAACAGTAATTTGAACAATGGAACTGTAGTAACTGTGTTAACGAGTTGCAAGTCAAGTGTAGATTTAGAGTCATTTATTTTGTCTCTAAGAGTGTGTGATTTATATATTACATGAACTGTGCTGATACCTTTCCTAATACTTGTTTTGTGTTGCGGCTGCACTGTGCAGGCTGTCGGAGTGCACTGCTAAACCTCGAGGCACGTCCCATTGGTGGAACTGGATTCACGAGAAAATGTGTGATAGCGAAGTTGCGTGAGCTGACCATTGACAAGTACAGGACCATGATTCAGAGTAACGTGGGGGGCCTGCTGGTCCTTCTGCCGGAGAATCTTGGCAACAGCTCATATGCTGACAAAGAAAGTGAAGAGGTACCAGTAGTATTTGCATTGGTTTTTAAGATTATTGTATTTTATTGTTTTTTATATTATATAGTCTTTGTGATTGAATCTATTTTATGCAAGGAAGGTTATAATTAAGGACTCCAGGAAATCGTGAAAACTCCAGTTTTTTACATTATCCGCAACTTTTCCAATTTACCGCAACTTTTTCAATTTTCCACGATATTTCGCATTTTGCCGTTAATTTGCCAAAATTAGTGCAATTTTGCACAAAATACTTAAAAATAGCACAATTTTAAAATTTCTTTATTTTTTCTCACTGCATAAAAATGGTCAGTTGTAGTGTACATTCAAACTATTTAAACAGTAAAAGTTGTGTTCAAATTAAAATAATGCAAAAGTAAGGAAAAACTCCAAAGTGAGCACTGAATTTATGTTGAATTTCTGCCCCGCAACTTTTGCGCGTGAAATTGCGACTTTTGCAATTTCTTGCCGCAACTTTTCCCAAAAAAGTGCCGCAACTTCCTGGTGTCTTTAGTTATAATGTGAACTTTTAATGTAGTCTGAAATGTAGTAAACATTCTGGTGCATGAAAAATTAATTATTAATTATTTGATATTGGATTAGTTTGTGTACTTTTTCATTGTAACAATTGCATACATTACGTTTACCACGATGGTATTTTGCTGTTACATGAGCATGTTACAGTAGCTGAGAAAGCTCTGGATCATTCGTGGCACTGTTAGACGTCACTGTCAAATTGAAACCTTTAAAAAATGTGAAGACGTTGATTGTGGGCAATTTATGATAGAGTGTTTTACATTCTTTAAGGTGGGGTTTAATTCAGCATTGAAGAAGGTCGCTAAATTCCTGTTGCTTAATATAATGCTAACTTAGTGATCTATTGGTTCTAGGCTATGATTTTACTTGGAATGGTTTTTTTATGCATTAAAAATTAAAATCTAACCGTGTTATATTATATCTTTATGCAATTTTAATTTGTAATCTTTTAATGATATGTCCTTTAGATAAATTCTGATTTTATATGATAGAAATGAAGAAGTTAGTCATGGTAAGTTAGCTGAGTATCGTTTGTTGTTTATGCAGCACTTGCTGGAGCTGGAGCAGGACTTGATGGAAGAAGAGACGCAGATTCCCGTCTACTTCACCCCGGAGACACCCGAGTTGCGCGACATCTATGACGACGTTCTCAGGTCGACCAGTACGGATCAGGCTGGGTCGGCTCTTGAAGGTAGTACTTGATTCATTGCTTTCTCTCTACTGGTATCTCTACAATTCTATTGCAACCTGGCGATAGAAACTGTGTATATAGCTGTGCTTATTTGCCACTTATAACATGCCAATTCTCCGGAAACGAGTCACGGGTGCAGAATGTATGAAATTATGGTAGATGCTTGCCAAACTAGGCAGCTAATACGTCACTTGCACCATTTTGAGTAAAGTACAGATGTAATTATTATAGATGTTAAGTAACGGCAAAGTTTGTGTTGAGTAGTTGTGCAATCTTTGCGAACCAACGAGCGCACTTACTTCGTCACTGCATATGATGTGTGTGCTATTTACTATGGAGAAAACTTCCAACTATTGTGCTAAAATGAAATGCGGGATATGATTTGTTATGCATCTCTAATTTCTCTATGTATATAGTTGTTGTTTTCAAACATCTGTATGCAAGATACAACAAGATGATTTGCAAATATCGATATGCAAGATACAGTTTGATGATACTGTGTGATGATACAGTTTGATGATACAGTTTGATGATACAGTTTGATGATACAGTTTGATGATACAGTTTGATGATACAGTTTGATGATATAGTTTGATGATACAATTTGACGATACTGTGTGATGATATAGTTTGATGATATAGTTTGATGATACAATTTGATGATACATTTAAGAAATGCCGGTTTTGCGTTGCAGCTTTGCTTAGTTCGGCGACGAGCAATGGATTCCAGCTGGTAGTTGCAGGCAGTCAGCAGAAAGCTCTCAATGATTTCCAGATCGTCAACATTCAGGTTTGCATTACGCTAGGGACTGTAAGGTCTTCATGCAGTCGGTGTTGCAGTACTTGATTCATTTGCTTGCTTTCTATTGTTGCCTCTACAAATCTAACCTGGCGATAGAGTATTATACATACAGGTGAGAGTGGGATCTGGTACAGTGTAGTTTCTGTGGCGCAGAATGTTTGGTTCTAATCCCTACCGGGTTGATGCCCCATCTGTGCGTCTTTGCTGTAGGCCTCGCATTGCGACGTTGTGTTTCAGGTTGTAGCAAATGAACACTGGAGGATGAGATGGGAGGATGAGTGTGTTAAACTGTATAGACTTCTCAGAGTGATGGTGTTGGACTGATTGTCTTGTGTACGAAGGACAAGGTAGATTACCTCAGTCTCAATTATAGCTGTCGTAACTTCTCACAAAGTTTGTCTGTTGAAGCTCGTGTAACTGTTTGGTTGGAGATGATTTAACTTCACGAAACAACATTTTAATCGTGTTGGCATTTTCTTGGACACCGTATGGTGTACTACAAGTATGATGTAGTTGTAAACTCGCTCAAAGTTGTTCTGTGTTGTTGTTTTGTGTATTGTTAATTTGTATGATTCTTTATATGTTGTATGTGGTTCAGGGTAAGCTGGTTGGGTATATAATTCTCGGTTCTCCTTTAGTTTAGTACACTGCATGGGAAACTGCTAGGGTTGGGGTTAGGGTTATAAGTCGAGTTTTGGTTGGGGTTTTGGTTAGGGTAGGGCCTATAGAACATTTTGCCATCCTTAAATTCCAAAATTTCAAACAATTTTTTTCCTGATTTTTTTGTGAAAAACCTGTTGATTTTTTTCCCATTATTTTCCTTCACTTTAGTGTACTAAAGTGAAGGAGAACCTGATTCTCGATGTATGTTGTATATGTTTCTTGGTAAGCTTGTTGGATATGTGATTCTCTATGTATATTGTGCATGTTTCAGGGTAAGCTGGTTGGATACGGTGTGGAGGACCAGTTGCCAACCATTGCCATCGTCACTCATTACGATGCTTATGGAATTGCACCGGTGCGTATAATTAGTTTTTAGTATATTGGTATTGACAGAACAAGGTCTGTCGTTTTAAATTGATACAAAATTGTTTTTGAAAAAATGTTTGA
This sequence comes from Buchholzia appendiculata, assembly GCA_034694885.1. NCBI lineage: Eukaryota > Metazoa > Annelida > Clitellata > Enchytraeida > Enchytraeidae > Buchholzia > Buchholzia appendiculata. The sequence goes on from JAQFYQ010003601.1 coordinate 6,753, forward strand.
AAAAGAATTCGGTGATTATTGAATTATTGTAAGTTCCGTTAAGCAAAATGCTATTTCCGATTGGTTATGCTACTTGATCGAGAATGAATAAGGTACATTGGACATTCTCCATTTTGCTATTCGATCTATGATAGCAATGGTTTGATTTGTTCACAAGTCTATCATCATCGTCCTCATCATCAATCTCGACCTGTGTTTTGTTACATTTCAGTCTCTGTCGTTCGGAGCGGATTCCAATGGCAGTGGAGTGGCCGCTCTGCTGGAGCTTGCTCGAATCTTTTCCCGTCTCTACGCCAATTCTCGCACACATGCCAAGTATCCTTGTTCGTGCACTTGGACGAGTTAGGCTATACACCGCAGGCACATTGTAGCCGGGCTCATGTACTACCGTTAAACCTCAGTCGACCAATTTGACAAAATATAACTTCTATAGCCATCATTGTTAGTTGTCTTATTGTCTTGTTAGTCTGCCTGATCGCTGATCCTGTAAAGCTGCTGCTTTGATTGATATACTATAGTATACATGTATTGTATAATGAATATAAATACAACACAGTTTAAATAGCTTTTCCTGATTTGTTGGTGTTGTTTGTTACCTTTGTAATATTTTGCTGGCATGACTTGAAATTACGATTGTAGTTAAATGTGTCAGTTCATGTTCACCTAATGAGTGTTCTTCCTCGAGTTGAACGAGATCAGAAGTTGTACACGGAGATTGTTAGTGTCTGGAATGATGGCATATGACCTTAAATGTAGCATGATTAAGAACAAAATGACATTAGAAGACGCACTTGTACGGTTATTAATAATCTCGAGCATGTTATTTCCGGCTTGGCTAGAGCAGGTTTTGTTTGTCTGAATTGCCGGCATGAAAACATGTCGGCTTGGAAACATATTAGACGCTTGTCGGACAGTGAATTGTGACTAAAATGAAACCTCTGCATGAAACAACAATGATGATGTGTGACATTGTGTGAGGCATGACAAGGCAAGACATGATAGTTCTGTGCAACGCTTGTTGTACTATCGATGTATTTCTCTTATTACTTGGTGTATTTAATATTTATGGACGTGGTTTTCCTGACCTTCCATCAGATTTAATCTTCTCTTCCTGGCCACCGGAGCTGGGAAATTTAACTTTCAGGGAACGAGACGATGGCTAGAGGATCAGATTGAAAGTGGAGGTATATTGTGTACTCTACTTTTATTTTTGTATTTTATCAAACATTTCACTAATGAGCTATTTCCGTGCAGATTTTCTTCTACAAAGAGTTTGCATCAGTTTCAGTGAGGGGACAGTTGTTTTTATATGTTACGTTGCGGTTATGTTACGATATATGTTATGTTACGTTGCGTTGTTTCACAGGGCGGGTAGCTGTTGATATGTGATGTATGCTTTTATTTCAGAGGGAGGCTGTTAATAAGTGATGTATGCTGTTCTTTCAGAGGATATGTGAATGTGCTGCTGATTCAGAGGGAGGGCTGCTGTTTAATGTGATGTATGCTGTTATTTCAGAGGGAGGGTTGTTGTCTGATGTTGCCTATGTGATATGTTTGGATACTCTGGGTGCCGGCGAAGCTCTCTATGCTCACGTTTCTAAACCTCCAAAAGCTGGTTCTGCGTCCGATATTCTCATTAAGGTAATATAGTCAATATATTTAACTGTAACTGCTTCATATCGTTCCTAATGTGATAACATCGTCATCATATTGCCTCTTCATAATTGCATGTATAGTAAACTAAAATTGTGTTTATGAATTAATCAAATTTAAATTTGTATGGCAGTAGTTTAAGTTTATATTTCTAGCTAAAAAATTCAATTCTGGACGTGCAAATTCAGAATGGAAATTAATTTTTTATATTGTGGTTTCTGGCATAGAATCTTGAAAGGTCTACAGCCACGGTTCGCCCAGAGGGCAAGTTCAGTATGATCCACAAGAAGATCAACCTTGCCGAGGACTACCTTGCCTGGGAACACGAGAGGTTCAGCATCAGACGTCTGCCCGCTCTCACCATCTCACACCTGGAGAGCTACAAGGACCCTCTGAGGAACACAGTGCTGGATCAACGGTCAGTCAAGAGACGACTAGTGAAAAAAAATCATTTGCCTCTGTTTTGTAGTCGTGTTAGGTATGAACTTGAATAAGTATCTCAATACATGTAGTTAGCTAAACTTGAATATAATTTGAAATTTTTAAATGCAGAACTTGTCAGCTAGTCAGGAATTGAATTTATGCCTTGAAAAATAAAATATAGGTAACAAAGAACCTTAAATCATTACGGAAAATGGCAATGAAAGTATCTTATGTACATGCAGTGCATTATTTATTATGAAATGTATTTGAATTTAGCATTGTTTAAATTGCATACAATTTATTCACTCGTGGCTTTTCATGTCTGCAGATTTGTGAGTTCAATTATTGCCTTGGTTTGTCACCAGATGGCTTTGTGTACAAAAAGTGCATATTGTGACTCAAGACAAGCTGAAAAGTTTATCTAGATGCCGTATAAGTGTATTTAGATCTTGTTGTGGTTGTGTAGAACGAAAGTTGATGAGAAGGTACTCGCAGGAAACATAAAGGCTATCGCTGAAGCGATATCGCGACACATCTACAATCTGTCGGCTTTTCAGCAAGTTGAAGTCTTTGCAGGAAGTCAGGTAGTTAAGATTAACCTGTGTGATTGTATTTAAGAGCGAATTTGTGAATTATATTCGAGTAATGCTCATCTAACTTTCTCTTTCGTTGCATTTTATCTTTCATGATTTTGTCGGACATTGCTCTATTGTACACATGGCAACTTTTTCAAGAGCTTTTCATCAAGTCATCAAGTCCTCAGGTTGTCAGACCATGGGTTGAGTGAGGTCCCAAGAATAATACCACAAGTGTCGTGACCAAAACTTCGGTCGATGAGTAGAATTTTTCTTTGCAAGTTTTATGTATTTGAAATAAATAACTGAAGTTCGAGTGAAATAAATCATTGTTCAATGGCGCATCGTGCATTTTATTCGATATCACATGAAATTAGACCAAAAGTTCAACTTACCCTCTAATAGTTTGAGACGATAGATTTTGATTGAAATGTGCTGTATCAAATATTATTATATAATACAAATATAATTAAAGTAACTTAACATATCATAGTGTCGTGCAATCATCGAGTCGTGTACATAAATCATACGTTGTATGTTTATATCTTTGATTACAGAATGTTGAGGAGGAGCTAGTTTCGTCGTGGCTGGACTTTCTGACCAGCAAGCCAAGGGCGGCTCAGCTGATGACCAAGGACAGTCCTCAGCTGGCAGCGCTGGAACAAGCATTCACAAAGTACCTCAAGGATGTCAAGAGACACTCGTTCAAGGCGGACAAGCGGTAAATGTTCTACTGTCTGCTTTGATCATCTCTCGATGACCTGTCGGCTTGTCTCTTTATTTCTGAACACTGATCATATTTTCCATCTTAACATGTAGTACTGTAGACTTGGCTAGGCCACTGAAGTAAAGAAGTAGCACTATAAAGACGTAGGACTGTGTTTTTACTTTTTACATGGGATCTTGCTTGTACTTGAAAAGAGTAAGAAAAGTTGAGTATTATTGTTCTGCAAGATTTGTGCATTAATTGTTTCTGTGTATGCAAATTGGAGTGACCGAATAGGTCAGTCGTTAAGCGCGCACGCTTATCAGCGAAGAGATAGTGGGTTCGCCTCCCCACAACGACTGACTGTGTTTGGTAGCAAACCTGGGCAAATTGCTAACGCTCCATTGCCTGTACGGGAAGGACCTTTGGC
>JAQFYQ010003602.1:0-10538 GCA_034694885.1 Buchholzia appendiculata
ATAATTTGTTGCCTACAAACAAATAGATGTTATTATATTGAATGTATTAAACATTCACCTATATTTCACGCAATCATATAAGCAATACAAATCAATAAACATTAGAGATAAGCAATATAAATGAATAAAACAGTAAAAAATGACAATAGCATAGCATACTGCAAATGAAAAAAATCGTTCGCAATTAAGCTAAAGTCATGTAGAAGCTTCATAATACTAGTCTATTACAGCACAATATAAATAAATCAGTGCAATAAATTCAACCGAAAAGAGTAATAAAACCAGCAACCTTGTTTGACAAGACACATGTTTACAGCACATATCTTGTGATCAAGATACATATTGAAGTATTTTATCTCATTCATAAAATGAGCTCAACGATAATGCAAAAACAAGAGAAATACAGACCCTTATCTGTTTTTCCCAGATCACTCGACCGGTGGCATACGCTAAGATCCCAGAGCATATCATATGTATCAGAGCAGCTGTAACTAGGGTTCCGTTCGCATAGAGCTTCCAATCCTGCGAAGTTCAATAACTTTTATCTTAAAGCAATAATATTATTATCGAACATGTAGAAGAAAATGTTACGGTATCATCATGCAACAAACATCGATAACTTTATGACCAATTCTAATTGTTATTCATTCATGTCAAATAAATCTAGTACCAAGAAATAATAGAACAGATGCATTAACAGTTTCAATTAAATATCATCACCTTGGCATATCATTATAACGATATTATTATCCTTGATTTTTTGGTGCAGTTTGTTTTTAAAATAGATCATAATGTTTATGAACGCATACTCAGACATTTAAACGTACGACAGTCATAACCGGGCATATCTACTTGGTTCATTTAACCACGTGACACACAATTTTACACCAATCTACCAAATTTAGTAGGTTCATTTTCTCACCTGACGCCCTAGTAGTATGGTCCTAGTGAATGACTCTACATCTTGTTGGAGCTGTCAGAAACGGTTTTTAGAAGTAATGGTAACAGAAAAATAATACGAGCTATGGCCTACCTGGATGAAGTCGGAAAAAAATGCTAATGTCTAAGAATCTAAGAACCTATCTATAACGCCACCTACGCTGCCTAAAAGACTCATCTCGAGGCTACAAAACTATGTACAACAAAACAACTACACCGTAACATTATTCACAAACATCAAAGAACAGCTCATGAACAGCATCAACGTACAATAGCATCACAAAACAAGACTCGCATAGCACAAAATACCATCAGAAGCATACCGTTTCACTCGTGATTGAAAGAGGCTTGTCGTCATATAGAAGCCCACGTGGCGACCACGTAAGATCTCGAAGAGACTTTTGATGGGGGGCGAATTGATGTAGTGGTACGTTGCGAGAACTAAGGAGTTAAAAGTACAATTCAACGAGGTCAGGCGGCGCTTGCAAGGTGCAGATGTTGATATGAATTGAATACTTTTAATCAAAACGTTAACGTTAATTGAATACGTTTTGCGCACGCAGGAAACCACTTCAAACCAGGGTTCGATTCCTGGTTCAGGCATAGCGTTTTAACCGTTATTGGACGGAGGCTTATCGTAAACGGACACTGCATATCTTCGTCTACAACATTAGATTGTTCGTGTTTTCCTTTCTCTGTAGATTGTTCGTGTTCCTCTTTCTCTTTCGCTCTTCAGTTCTCCATGTGAATGCAGCGTGACGTGTACGCTGACGTGTATGAGGACGTGTTCCATGATATGTGCAATTACGTGTACGATGACGTTCACGACTGGCTAGTGTTGTAGATGGGTTCTTATCTCTTTAATTAGAGTTTAGACTATATACTTCTTTCCATACATCATCCAGATAGATCGTATTGTGTAGCGGTTAGCTTCACATCATCCTTCATTGGTCGCTATTATTATTCTAGTTTCTATTATTCTAGTTGATTGGTTGAGCCATTTCTTGAGGTTAGTTGGCGGTAGTTTGAATTGGGATCTTAGAGCTTTGCCTTGTCTAGCCTCAGTCTTGTTGTTGTCGTTGTTCTGTTCAGTCCTGTTCTGTGTGGTAACCTTGTGTGCTTAAGCTAAACCGCGTGTTTAAGTAACTGCAACTGACTGCTGATTGTATTAAATATTATTTAATTAGAACTGATTCCTATTTACTTCACTTATAGCAATTCGATTCTATAGTTGTGGCCGTACAAAGTTCACCATATCCGAGTAGTTCCGCAATCCACTACATATTTGGTGGAGAATCGGGGCAACGATCGTTGACCTATTGTATATACCGGTGTTCTGCTGTGTGACTGGTTGTTCACTGGCTTGCGTGGCGTGTGGTCTGAGTGGCCTGCGTGGCCTGTGGCCTGTGTGGCTTGTGGGCCTACGTGGCAGAGCTGAGCCTACGTGGCAACGACGTAGGATTCCGGACAGAATCTCGTCGGGAGTAAATTGATGTGGTGGTGCGTTGCGAGTCGGTTAGAACTATTGTGTTCATTGTGCGACTCACTAGTCGAGTCTGTACGCTGCCTTGCAGCGGGGTTGTGCTATATGAATATGTTACGATAAGTTTGACTCCAAGAACGAGTAGAACACCAGCCCGGGTAGCACGATGATTAATGCGTCTGCCTGTCAGCGTAGGAGATCCGAGTTCGATTCCTGATTTTGGGGCATAACGTTTTACTCGTGCTTGGAAGGGGCTTGTTGTAACGACCTCTTAATATCTCATCTACAACACTAGCATTGCAATTATAAAATGCAGTATTTCGTATGCAACGTGTACAAATGCACGCAATTGTGATCTCTTGGACGTTTGATCTCCAGACGGTCAATCTTCCGGACAATTGACCTCCGGACGATTTATATCTACGTCGATTGATCGTCCGGAATATTGATATCCACGCAAATATAAATGAAGGTTTGACTAGCGTATTTAAGCATGCATAACAGTAATACAGGTGTTTAATTTTTGCCCAGCTATATGTTATTTCCAGTCAGGTGTGTCAGCGTTTTGTGATCCAACTCCACCCACTGACTCTCTGACCCGACCCGGCCCACTGAGATTTGAACCCGACCAGCCGAATTTATTGCAAACACAAACCGTTCCAGAACCGACCAGCGGGTCGACCCGACCCACTTCTAATTCTGAGTTAGCATAGGGAAAATCTCACCAGTTACATTCTTATATGCTACTTTTAACACCCATTACCTTTGGACATTTATTATCGTCTATATCTTATTTATTTGACAACTTATTTAGAATTCTATGTGTCAATCATTTGCATGCAGTTTAGTCATCTGTTCCAAACTCTTCCAGCTGTCAGGAATTTTATATAAATATATTTAAATATTTTTTATCTATTAATAACTACCGTCATATATCATCTACGTAGAGTAAGTGTCAATGTTTTTGTATATTCAAGTTTTCTGTCATAAAATTGATAAACAAAAGAAGAAAAATAACTAACGCCCGAAAGCTAGTCACAGGCCCAGTTGAAAATTAAGGAGGGATTATGGTTTTGGAGCTTAATATGATTTCTAAAATTTATGTTAGTAATTTTTTATATTCAGCATATTTTTCATTCTACAACGGAGATCAATCGTCCGAAAATTATTCATCCTAGAGATCAATTATCTTCTGATCAATGGTCGGATATCAACAGTCTGGAGATCAATCGCCCGGATATCTCAAGCGTTCATAGATGGAGTCAGCTCTATGTAGCGGTTCTAACTTCGCGCTTTTATGCGGGTACCAAATGAAGCCTAATTACCGCACACAAATAGCAGAGTTTTTTTCGGAATATGGCTGGAGACTTGGACCTCTGGGCCTAGGCCCAATCGACATTCATCGACAAAATTGTGAACTGTTCATCCGCACTAGTCAGATACGTAAAATGTATTTTGTGACCCCGGCCTTGTTAGAAATTTGAGCACGCCTTTACATCCTCCCTTCGGTTCTGAATTTATTGTTATCGCTACCAACCATAGCTCGTCAAAATGTTTAAGGCATCCGCTCATCTCCTCTAGTCAGAATTTGACGAGTGGATAGGAAAAGATTAGACAAGACGATTAGGAGAGGACTCGCAGACCTATCCTAATTGAAAATTTGTCAATACCTATATTGGGAATAATAATTACGAATTTAGTAGAAAAATAAAAAAAAGTGCTTGACGGTGCTTGTCTGTATATTAAAAAACGTCTGAGAACAAACTGCGGCTTCGGGCTTAAGGTGATCGAGCTACAGTAATTTTGAGTTGCTATAATTCTTCCACTAACGTGAAGTGGGCCCGATTCAAAAACGGGATGCGGTATTTATATCAACCTGCCGAAACCACATGTTAATTGTTTAAGCTAGTAATTAAAACAGCTTACGTTTCCAGCAGTATTACAGTCAGTATTATATCTGCAGTCATAATATCTGTCTCCGTTATCGCGGCGTAACCCAGCTGCAGAGATGCCTAGCTGAGTCACGGAAAATGCAAACGCCACAACTGACCCGAAGAAACAAACACGAATCTGAAAAATAAAGAACACAATAATTACTATATTTAATGCAAGCTTAAAAGTTATATGTCTACATCGTTGCACCAAAACCGGTGAAAATTAACTTAACAATTTATTAAAAGTTGACAGCAGTTTGATTATTTCAAATACATCTTATACAATTGTATCAAATACAGCAATCTATTACCTACATTATCCTAAATGATAAGTTATTGTAACGTTGCTATATTACATGAAACTAATGTTATTAACTATGTTTACAGTATATAAAACTAGTAGGAAATAATTCGAAGCACGATCTGCTTCGTTCACATTAGACGAAGTTCAAAGAACATAGTCGAAAATTATTTATGACCCGACCTCTCGGTTCATGTATGTATGTATGCAATGTTCATGTATGTATGCATGTATGTATGTATGTATGCAGGTATTATGTATGTATGTACAGTATGTATGTATATATGTATGTATGTATGTATGCATGCATGCATGTATGAGCATGTTTATGTATGTATGTATGTATGCATGTATGCATGTACATATGTATGCATGTATGCATTTATGAATGTATACTTGCATGTATGCGTACATGTATTTATGCATGTATTTTGGTATATATGTAAGTAAGTAAGTAAAACAGGCCTAATTTAGTGTGTATATGTATGTATAAATATGTTTAGCCAACTGCACATTTGTATCAATGGCGTATATGATGTATTATGTACGTGTTTATAGAAATATGTGTGCATGTGCATCTGTACACATTGTACACAAAAAAGCGTCGTCAGTGCACGTCCTGGTGCTTCTTTATGGCAATTGTAACGTCGTCCTGTGCATGTGCTTCGATTGAACTGTGTCAAAAATAAATTACAAATTAAATTAGATTAGAATAGCTGACAATATATCGCAAACCCAATTCCTTGTTTTGAATATCGACGCAACTTTAGCCAAAATCCCGACCGCACCGATCTGGAAATAAGAATGAATCAGTAATATTATGCAGATCAAAAATAAAGCAATTTATATCATGCGGATATAACTCAAAATAACTCGTAAGTATATTATATTGAACATTATTTGCTGAAATATAATGTATTAAGCTGCGGAGTTTTGTTTTAAAATGCAACCTCTGTTAACGTTATAACGAACAGAAATATTTGCGCTCGTTGTCAAAATTTAATATTTGAAAGAAAGATAAATGCTATGATGAACCACAATGGACGCAAATATAGGCTAATCTATTCGAGCCTGGCGGCACTGTTTGAAGAAAAAACATTGTCCGATTTTTTTTTGTAATTTCTCATGCTTGAGCTGCAGTAAAAAGTGTGAACTGTATTCAAAGTCAAAGTCAAATCAAAAAAATATTGCGATGCTACGCTCTAATGCATGTTTGTATGCAATGTTCAGAATGTTAATTAATTAGTGACTGTGTGATGCGGTGTGTATAGTATGCTGTCTATTATGTCTTGCAACATAGTTATGATGTGTTCAGTGGAGGAGGAATCTTAATTAAATTAAGTGTTTCGTAACGATAATCTCGGTCTAGATGTATTCGCATTTTTTGAAAAATTCTATTAAATGCTATAAATGTAAGCATTTGTAATTTCAGCGATGTCAACAAATTACAGTTAGCGCTCGTCGACGCCGAATCACATTAATGGAAACTCCATAAATAATTGAAAGAGTCTCGTGATGCACTTCACGGAATTACCCAAATTCTCTTGCCCTATCACGTAGCAGGATATAAATTAACAGAATAGAGAATACTCACAATAATTCCGCACCAAATGCCGCTATGGACATGACTCATTTCGGCAGATTTCCAAGATGCAATTCCTCCAGCAATTAGAGAGAAAAACATGACAGCTATCATTGCAGTTCCTGTGGTGCTTAACGTCACGGCGAGGCACTTGCTGCTACACACTTCCTGGTGCGACTTTGGTACGAACATCACTGGTGCGGCTTGCTGGTTCCAGCAGACATGCTGCTGAATAGGTAGCGGCTGCTGCATCGACAACGCAACATGGTGTTGTTGCAACAGTGAAAGCTGTTGCTCACACTGATACTGTTGCACTGGCAACGCCATCTGCTGAACTGGCCAAAGCTGTTGGCCATATTGGTGCATCGGGAACGCTACTTGCTGGGGTAGCAGATGTTGAGGATACGGACACTGGTTGAACACTGGACTCGATTGCAGCTGTTGCTGAGGTTTTTGTCCTTGAGGTGGTGACTCATTCTTTGTTGAATCACCAGAGTTGTTAGACTCTGAGATGGCTTCAGCTTCGGAAGTTGTCGAATCCATATTCAGTATGAGTCAAATCTACTACTCTGAAATATATATAAGTTAATTTCAATAAAGTTATTTTAGACCTATTGTTTAAAGATGAAAGTGAACTGAAAAGTTATTTGAAATTTGACAGGGAATGACTAAGCCATCTGAAATTAAACTTCAAATCTGTTCAAATTGGTTGTACTTTTTTTAATCTGCTTGATCTAGCCTAGCGCATTTGCTTCAATGGATTAGCTTCGTTATAAATCACTATAATAACAACTAGTGTTCTAAAACATAAACGGATTAATGAAAAAACGTTTCAAAATCAAAACATTCACAAAATAGAATTATTTTATTATTCAATCAATTCAAATACAATCAATTTTTAAAATCCAAATTATATAAATATATTTAAATTATTATGATAAGTCAATGAATCATTAAATACCTGTTAAATTGTTTATTTTCCTATTACATTTTTCATCCTTAATGAAAGCAATTAAAACTGTAGATTTTATTTCATGCTAAGTTATAAAATTAATGAACGTGATTTATGAATATTAAATTTCTCGGACATCGGATCCATGGCAGGCAAGTTTTGTTGCTCAAATATTTATGATCATGGTCGGAGATACCACGTTATCCCGACCAATTGCATCGACAAATTTTGGGATTTATATAAATCTGTAGAGTTTAGGCTGAACAATATTTGAGATCACAGGTCCAACATGTCCAAATAATTCACTAAACTTCTAGTTTATTATACTAACGATAAGCTTAGAAAATTTCACTCGAGCTTCCAATGTAACGCACATATCACAAACCTAGATTATCAACCCATAGCCAGTGGTTGTTAATTACCATACACTAAGCACAGATATAAAACACAGAATACGTTTCAACACATCACTTACGTGATTGTTTTGGCATTTAATCTCTACCTGATTGGTGGAAAGCTAAGAGACATCGTACATTTACAGAGCGTAGACTGACAATGAGAAGATAATCAATATCTTATCTACGTTTAGTTAAGATGATGATAGCATTGCTCGTTTCTAACTAGGCCGATCACACATTCGTTGATAACTTCAAGTGGACAGTTTCATATCTGAAATTCAGTTAATTCTAATTGGTCGCCCATTTCTGCTGTCAGGAATTGAGGCCACCTACATTCGATCGTTATCAATACGAAAACAACGTAGTCTCAAATATAGTTCTCTCCACCATTGCGTCGCGAGTAATCAATTTAATGTTAGTTGGATTTTCAAGTAATATTGTTATTTCGCTAAAACAATCACATTTCTCATTGGTTATTCAGAATATAAACCATGTTTTCTTGCCATGATTGAGAATAATATTCTATTACGTTTTCGTATTTTATTGTAAGATAATTATGCTCTCCTTTGTAAGTTTGAGAAGTTATTATCATGCAATTCTAGTTTCGTATTTTATTTTACATTATGTATTGGTTTGTAAATTTGTTAAGATTTAATTGATATGTTCACATTTGGATGTGCTTCATGTGAATGGTTGTGTTTTATCTTTTTTGTACCTGCGAGCTGGGAACGCATGTACGAATGCACATCGTGTTTAGGACATTTTGAGTGCTATATGCCTGATGTTTCTAAATCTGACACCAGAGCCACTTGCACGATTTATCTATGTGATTGCATGCTGTAAGATTTGAAATATATAAATGAATAAATAATAATGATACTATTTGTAAGATATAACAGAGGATTTCCATTTTGTTCACAACATAGCCTCATATTTAACCCATAAGAAAACGGTTTAATAACAAATGTTTGGCAGCGGTATGCAGTATTTAGCAACAGTGAGTTCAATATTTTATTACTTACTGCAAAATATCAATGTAGTAGTGAAATAACTTGAGATGAATAAACTGATCAAGAATCCAGATTTTAGGAATTTAGAGGTTCGTAAATGTTCGATTTAATATATTTTAGTTATATCTTTGAATTTTTAACTAACATTAGTCAGGTTTAAGCATTATAATTAGGCATTTTAAATGCCCTTATCGCCCTGTACACCTTCACACATTTGAGACGTATGCGACAATGAAATCAGCACAGTTCAAGAGGCAATAGAATCATTACAATTAAACCCCAAAAAGTATAAAACGTTACATTTAAAGCCATGTAAGAGCACAAGTACACATTAATCATTCGAATCGTCAGTCCAAATCACTTTTAAATATTTTGATAAATCACACAAAAACGTTAGAACTATTGAGTTTAGACTTGCATAGGTCGTGCGGCTCTCATAAGGTGGAGATGCCGATAAGCATACGTTAACGGTACGCATGCCTAGCATTCACGAGTAAAACAGGAAGTGTGAATGGTCAAGAGTCGATGGTGTCTGCCACGTAAGCAAGAGACCCAAGTTCCAGTTCAGTTCAATCTTCATGGTTTTATTCGTGCCTTGGAGAGGGTTTGTGCAGATGGCCACTGCATATCTGCATGCCTTCAACAGTGGTATGGTGTAATTATATGTGTGCATATTGTTTATGCTAGCAGCCTAGCAACAGCGTAACGTCCGCAATCGAGAAAACATTTCAAAACTACGCAATATTAACAGTAATTTTGCTAAATTCAACACAATTTCACACAGTCAACATTTTTCCAACATTTGCCGGTGATAAGATTTTACTGACTTCAGAATGAAAGAGTTGAACAAAATTTAACGAACCACACATTTTTTCATTTGATTAACGAATACTTACTGTAGAAAGATAATTATTAGAACTTGAATCTATGTATTTAATTAAGATAGTAGTGATAAATATCGCATACCATCTTTCAATAACACAATATAAATTGCAATCCGTCAAACCCTTCCAACAATTGTCTATATCGCAACGTGTGGACTGGTGCTGTTATCATTATTATTTTTCTTATCTTATGTAAGGCGTCTATTTAGATTTGTTCGTTTCTATTTGTGTAGCATCTTACCACTAATCAAAGTTAATCGCCACCTAGCGAATATATACTTATTGCGTGTAAAGGGACAATGTTAGATCGTATATTAGATCGTATTCAATGCAGTGTCTTGTGACTTGCTAATTAGTCGTTTTGCCGTCTAGGCTTTTATCTGTTTATTACTTTGACTTATTATATTGTTTCTTTTTGTACTCTCTGTTTGGCTGTCAGAAATTTTGACGAAAAAATATTATATAAATCAAACAAATTATTGTCACCTCTTTACATGATTGCTTTTGTCCAACACAGTGCAGTTAATAATTAATATGTATCTAATGCTGGTCTCTGGCACTATCTTGAGATCGTTGTAATATATCCGCCGTTGTAATTATCTTAGACAGAAAAACACTGGCTCACATTTCCTAGGGTCACAATTCTTGCCTTCGTGAGGCAGAGTTTATTTCAATATCAGTATAATCAAATGTTAAAACAGACATACTCTTAAATGGAAACTTTCTTTTGACAGTGTGAAAATTTAAATATCACAAATTTAAAAGTTAAGCAGTATAATTAACGTACACTATCCGAGCTTATGATCAACATAGCATAGTGAGCATAGTCAGCATAATAGTGAGCTGAGCACAGTAAGTATCGTCAGCGGTCGATTAGATCATACCAAAGCGCCCCTAGAGATTACCTATATTATGTACATAGGCAGCGCGTATCAGGGGCTTGGGGGGGCTAAGCCCCCCAAATATATACAAAGCAATTTTTTTGACTGTATTTTTCCCAAAAAAGTGTTCAAGCCCCCTCCCCCCAAATTTTTTGGTGCGCCGCTACCCCCCCC
>JAQFYQ010003603.1:0-10536 GCA_034694885.1 Buchholzia appendiculata
TAATCCTTATCCTTGTCTATATCATCATCATCGTCCTCATCTTCATCATCTTAATATCATATCTTGCGCACTCGATCCAAGTTTTTCTACTTGTACCTTGCATTTTTTCACCAACAACCACCAGGGACAGACCTGCATCGACCTAGTCACTGTCATTAGTTCCTTCCACATGTACACAAATCATCTCCAACTAACACATCTTCATACCGACTTCATTTCTTTAATATGTCCCGACTCGATGTCATCCCTACAAGAGCTCTAATATGAGAGTCGCGGGCTTCTTTACCTTAATTATATTAGAAAGATTGACACCTGGCTCTACAGTCGCATGGATAATGGAAATGAATGGCTCCCGAGTCGAATTCATTTCCAGGACTCCCGAGTCATGGAAATGAATTGACTGATGCTGAAGCTAATATTGCCTTGGCATACCCACAACTTCCATTACATCGCTTCTTCAGTCCATGCTCGGGTCTCTTTCATGTTGTTCGCACTATTTTTTTAACTTCCTGTAAATTAAAATGGGCAAACATCCAATGCAATAAACTACTTGCATTATTATTTAAAAAGAGCCTGGAAATGCCATCTTTTATACGTTGTAGAAGAGATGAAGTTGTGTACAGCATATTTCTGCGATCAGGCATGTCTGCAACACCATGTTGTTTGGTTAGTAGCAATACAAGCAACCTAATAGGTTAAGTTGGTATTGCTTTTTTAATCATCAGTAATTGGGATGTACTGGAATTTCAGACAGGTTCATGGCTTCCAACTCTTCTTGTCAATTGTGACAAAAGTCAGTTGATGACAGTATGGCAAGAGACAGTTGATTATAGTACGGCACGAGACAGTTGATGACACTGGCAAGAAACGGTTAATAACAGCATGACAAAAGTCAGTACTGTTGATGACAGCATGGCAAGAGACAGTTGATTATAGTATGACACGAGACAGTTGATGACAGCATGGCAAGAGACAGTTGATGACAGTATGACAAGAGACAGATGATAACAGTATGCCAAAAGACATTTGATGACAGTAGTGACCGGAGTCAATGGACAACTGCAAGACAATTGACAGTTGAGAAATTGGTGACATCATTGAACGGGACAATTAACAATAGCCAGCTCACTTTTGCGTGTCGACTGATTTGCATACACATATTTCCTGACAATTGAATGCAATATGACGACTGACGTATGAGCTTCTGAACATGACCAAAATTGTCATAAATATCAAGTGCTGAACTGCGAGCATAAGTCGACAACTGCGTCGATGTGATTGGTTGAAAAGCTGCTCACCTAATGATTGTGTCGATCTAATTGGTTGATTATCCGCACGTGTGGTGATTGGTTGATTGTCCTATAATTGCTAATTAAACTGCAATAGTTAGTTAATTGCCTCCAAAGCATAGGTGTGCCATTGAATGGCATTGATGCATGTGATTTTTGAGCAAACTGTTTGAGGGTTATACGTATATTTCAAAGTTTTTATTCAGAAATTGAACTTATAAACCGTCCCTAACGTTATTCCAAAATTTCGCCTTTAACTTAACATTGCCCCTAATCGCAACTTTCGTCAATTCTCTTAGTCATAGAGTCCAAGTCTCACGTGTGAAACATAGAAACATAGTGGTTTAATTACTCGGATCTTTTAAAGGCCGGTTCCTCTGCCGTTCTGCGAAACCAAATCGTCCTTGCCAATGTATTTTTTATTTTTATCAGTCAATTAATCAATAAAGGCGTCATAAACGTGTAACTGGAGGACCATAACGAAAGTTTATTGATGTGAGCAATCGATCACTGACTCTTCGGTAGTGATATAGTCCTCAAATGTCGAAACAATGGGATATTTAAAATAGGCGGGCACGTTGAATGAGGTCCATAATTATTCTGGAGCTGAACATTGTTCTTATAATTAGAGGTTAATTTCAGTTGTGACGCTGTAATGGAATTACTGCTGTACTTTAGCAAGCAGTACGGCTTTAAAATCGTGTCGCCGTCAAACTCTAAGCAAACTATTGTATTTGCTGCAGTAATACTTCGCATTGATACAATTACGGTAACTGTGCACCTTGGTTAATTAACTTAGGGTTAATTGACTTTAGTTTAGCCCTTGTTTTTATACAGTTCTGTTAACACTATTCAAGCCATGTCGTCTGACGAATGAAGTTATAATGATGTAGCAGTGTGCACGGATAAAAGAAGCACAATGCTAATAAATAGTACAGAACTAATTGGACAGTATGAATATGACAATACAAAGAGTACATGACTATTGGAGAATTAATCGCTACATTAGAAAATTAGATCACATTAAAAAAGTAATCCCTTTTTACGCCAAATGGTGAAACATTTTCCAAATTAGTCAGTCAACTGAAGTTGATAGTGTTCTGCCTGTTACTAGGAAAACCCAGGCGATTGCTACTTGTCGTTTGCATTACTGATCTTGACATTTACCACCGATCCACTAGGCCAGATGAACACGGGTGGGCGGCCAAATAAACTTCCCGTACAGGCAATGGAATGTAAACCATTAATTAAGCCCGGTTTGTTACAGAATACAATCAGCCGCAGCGAGGAGTCGAACTCTCAACCTTTGTAATGTGAGACCAGAACGCTATCGACTTATCGATCCGGTCACTCAATCAATTAAAAGTTGTAAATATGCTGAAGCTTGACTGAAGAAAGATGATTTAAATTAAATTGATATAATAGCTGTTTGTTTTTTCTCCTGATCTGATGCATCATTTTAATTAAGTTATTCAATTATATTAGCAAATAGTTTATGCTTGAACTTTTCTGTCAATTATGCAGAAATGTCTTCAATTTGACAAGTGGATGGGAAGTAAATTGCCATACGTGTCATGATTTATGTCACACAGGCGTAAACCCATCTCGTATTCAATTCAACAATAATAGGACTACTGTTAAACCAACAATAGAACGTCAGCTTATGATAAGAGCCCTTGAAATAATTGTTTACACTCAAATATGAAACAGGTTGCTTTATAATTTTACACATACACATGCGTACATTTAATATAATATACAGTTTGGTACGTTTGTAATGTTTCTATAAGATTGTTGATAAAGATCAGCATTAGGTGCGGCCAGAGTGCATCTGTTGTGTTAACGTTATTGGACCGATGTGTAAAGTGCTGTTCACTGCACTACCGGTGTCACTTTAGGTGCGAAGCGTTACATTGGCAGAACCGATTAGTAAAACTCAATAACTTCAACACCGTTTGAAACTCTAGCATGGCTACTACTACGCTGGATCCTTTCACAACAGGTAAGCTAAATGTTTAGTAATCTAACTAAAATGAAACATCCGATGTAAAACAACTACAGACGAATATAATACTAATTTTTAAAGCGTATGATAGACAATTGCTCGTAACATTTCTCAGCGCAATCTGCTTATTTTTACTTTTCATGTTATGCAGGCATTTTCAGCGAAGAAAAACTATACGGTAGTTATTAAAGTAAAGCTCGTTTGGCCAATCGTCGAATAATTTTATATCAACATATTGGTTGAAATACAAAAGATATTGCCATGGCAGTCAGATTTGAGGCGCCGTTCAACTTATATTCTCCTCTATTCTCTTCATAAGACGGGTCCAAATCGTTTTGACTCAGAAGAAAAAGATTTCCCAAATAAAATCGCGGAGTTCCCAAATAAGTTGGTGGAGTTCCCAAAAGGACTACCAAAATAAGTGTATGGATCGAGTTCCCAAATAAAATGGTCACGTAAGTTAATACATATTAATAGAATTATTAACAATATATCAACGCTGGTCCCATGAAGGCTATGGATTATACAAAGCATCCCTGACATCAGCGAAACTTTGTGGTGGAAGATGCAGAGTTGGACGTGGGTCGGTCGATCCGACCCGACCTTCGGGTCGGATCGGGTCGGGTCCGCATTTTTAGGAAATTTGTTGGGTAGGCTCGGGTCCATATTTCAGTGGGTCGGGTCGGGTCAGCGTGTCCGTGGGTCGTGTCGGGCCGCAAAATTCTGACCGGTCTTGACCCGCGGCAATTTTAATTATCTTGTCATGTCATACTTTATTGATTTAAGATGTCCTAGACGTACTTCATGTTTAAAATGCATATATTGAAGATTGAATTTTGAGAGAATATGTCCATGGCTGATATAAATATGTGTAATAATCATAGTATACATTACTGATTTATCAAATTTACACAGATTATACATTACTCATTTATCAAATTGACACAGATTTATTAACATGAAATTATACGTATTAAAATAACTTTTCAGTCCCAAAGATCTATGTGTTACATTAAAATTGTATTTGAGTTTCCCAAGATCCCTTTCATTATACAGTTTCCTATAATTTCCTATTATTGTCAATTTCTTATAGGCCTAATATTTATTTTCACAACATTTATTTGGTCAACCACAAGAGTACAGCTATTGTGTGTACTTTAAATATTGTTTCTAAATAAAATTATTATTTAATATTTATCAGCTATAAATCATAATGAAAAGTTTAACCAAAACACAAAATATGTTTTCTCTGAAATGCTTATGCATTGTAGAGAAAAAAATAACTGAAATAGGTTTCATATTATTTGTAGGTGTCGCGGTCGGGTCAGAAAATCCTTGGGTCGGGTAAGAATTTTTTGAGTGACCCGCGTGTCGGGTCGGCTCAGATGTTCAGTGGGTAGGGTCGGGTCGGATCATAGAGTCCGTTTTATAGAGTCCGTGGGTCGGGTCCGAAAAAGTGACCCAGGTCCAACTCTGCTGGGTAGATGTAGCCTACTGCGATTTGGACATTTTTATTTTAAATTTTATTTATTCTGTTTGCTTTCATTACTTGATTTATGTGTATTCATGCAACTGTGAAAGTGTTGATAAGGGTGATCATCATTAGCTGTTTGCTTTTGAGTGGGTCTCGGATTTTCTAACTTCTTTCTCAATCTCAGTCTTCTTCTCTCAGATGGATGTTCCCGTATAAACAAATTATTTCCACATATTTAGCATATCAACTTTGGCCTACCCTCTGCATTTTCTTAACTTTCAACCATCTAATCCATGTCACAATTATCCTCCTGCACTGCACAAATATATATATATATATAATATATATATATAATTTTAATGCTAAATAATCAGATAATTAAGATTTGATCCGTAATCTGTGTGTATTTGATCCGTGAATTTCTTGAGCAGATAATGAATATCTCAGTAGAGCGAGTAAAAGGTCTATTTCGTTTATAGCCATAGACAAAGCTATTGGGCTTAAGATAAAATTGAACAAGCCTTTGAAATAAAATAATTTGAACTGTAATGCTTAACCCTCCAGTTTTCTTAGTGTCTGTTCCATTTCCTAACACAATTTTGGACCGAGGGGACCAAACGTGTTCGGCCATTAGCCTGAAAAAAGCGCCTGAAATGCGTGCCAGAAATATGCGCCTGATAAGCGCCTGAAATTAGAGCTTGAAATAGGTGCTATTAATCACGCTACGTTTAACTTTTGTAATCATAAATCATCAAAATTTATAATATACTGCATAATATTCAGAGCGAATTCGCAGAATACTTGATCATATCAATAGATAGGCAATCGTCACTTCATCGTCGAGCTGGATCAATAATCTGCTAGCACTTACTTAGATAGATAAATAAGATAAGACGTTTTAGATAGATCAATGAGACAGCAATGGAAATTTTCAGATTAAACTATTTTCACGAGTCAATCTGTTCTTATGCAGTGGACGTTCAGATGCCGGTCACTTAGAAAACGTTTAAGGTTTAAACAACGTAAACAACGACCCAAACTTGCGATTTAATTTGCTAAAACAAGAAATTAAAATGGGAATTATCTTTCCAGAAATAATAGGCAAATGTTACTAATGAAAACAAATATTACTATTATAAATGTTAGTAATGAGGTAAACTTTCAAACGAAATGATCAGTGGGGGAGTCAGCCGTCTAATCACGTGATTGAGATTGTAATAGCGATCATAGTCTTGCTGCTCAACGAGACTGTATAAGGGCCCATGATCTTAAAATCAACGCAAAATAAAACCACGTAGTTGTTTGAAATTATATGCATGAGGATAAATCAAAAATTGGGGGATGCTTTAGCAGATGTAACGACCCAAAATAGGAAATGCAGTTTCAAGTTCGAATGTTTCAACCTCGGACGCTGCGACTAAATGTATAGTTGTATACTCTTACATTAATTACATTGATCGTATGGTTTGCATTAATTCTACTGTATATCACAATTGTTTATCACAATTGATGCGTTTGTCTCTGTTAAAGTCTCATGAAAAACATACTCATCGCCATGAAAACTATATTAAACTTTGTAATTGATCATGGTGAGGTTAGTCCTAATAAGGACACTGATTGCCCTCACTGTGCTTTGGAACGTCAAGAAACTGAGCCATAAACTAAATTTTGAATTTAATATTTTGAAAAGGTCCGCATTCGAGCCATTCGTTGACCACGACTGGTGAAACCTGTGATGAAAGAATGGGCAAAAGAATGCGAGTAAGACCGATGATTGCTACCGTACTATTGATGATACTAAATGGCATCACATGTGGAAATACAAAATAATTTAGTAAAATCTATGTAGATTTAAGTCCTATTTTTGTTATGGGAAAGCAGTGTACTCAGAAATGTTAGAGCACCTACATGTGTATACAGTATTTGAGGCCGCCTAAAATTTAAATCAAAATTGCACAGATGAATGTTCATTTGACAAATCGACTAGTCACATTTTGATGAATAATTATTATAGTGGATTCTTAAGCAATAATATTCGTTCTTTAGTTAAGATATCATAATAATAAGTCCATTGTTACAAAGGATCTCAATTTAGTTAGCGCTGGATTGGGAATTGCCAAGAAGGGACGCCACTAAATTCCATCTATAACGTCAACTTTCAGGCGATCTATTGGTTCGATATCATCTAGTTCTTGCACATATAGACTATTTCTATATTACACTGGAATTGATTTGAGACTCAGTGCATATGCAACGGTAACAAGTTTAACAACTTTTATGAACCTCATTACTATTTGCAAGTGCTCGTTAACGTCCTTGAATTTCACCATCGTTGCAAGCTTTGCATACGTAATGCGTTGTAATATGGTACGACACGTCGCAGTGGGATGACAGGCGATGACGGGGGTTGATCTGTACGATTGCAAATTAGGCGAATTTAGCCATTTGTCCACAGTAATTAGCATGAAGGATTTGTTTACATGGCATTGTATTGCAATCGAACGTGAGTGGGAGTGGTCTGGATTGAAATAGCATTGGTGACATACGCCACCGGTACGCACCGATTGTAATACAAACATTAGTCTCTTTGCAGATTAACTTAAAGACTAACTTAACTATGAAAAGGTCAAGTTATGTAGGATTATTATGTTATGTCTTAGGTTATGGTACGATCCACGAAGTTCCAATTACATTGAATGCTAAACTTTGATAAGTGTTGAATTAGTAAGCCACTTAGTATTATTGACACAAATATTTGGAATAGGAATAACTTTATATGTGAGGTAACCATCTCTGTGCACATAACCTTGTGCAAGTAACTCTGTGCATGTAACATTGTGCAAGTAACTCTGTGCATGTAGCATTGTGCAATAACTCTGTACATGTAACATTGTGCAAGTAACTCTGTGCACATAACTTTGTGCAAGAAAGATCTGTGTGCACTGTGCATGATTAAAATACAGTGCAATACAATATTTCTTCACACAAAAATAAATTTTATTAAAATTATAAAAACGCCAGAAACATATCAACATCATATTATAGAACTGATCAAATACTTTCTGACAAATCCATCCAATAATAAGAGCATGAGAGGAAGAAGAATGTAAGCGAGTTATAGAAGACAGCAGACAGAGAGAGAGAGAGAGAGAGAGAGAGAAAGAAAAAGAGCGAGAAAGAGCGAGAGAGAGGTTATTGAGGGTGAAATAACAAAAACATGCGACAGGAGATCGTCAAAATACCAAGAGTTGGTTGTCTTAGCAAATGCAATAATTGCATTATAAGTGCGTGCACTAAATTAGTTCAGTTCGTATATATATGCAGCGTATTGATGTAACTTTAATTTTGAACAGCGGCATCTGCAATTAACAATTGAAAACGTTTAATTCTTTGCCAGTCTGAAAGTGGTGACCAGCAGTTTTGCTCCAGTATTGAAACTGATAAGCAGACGTCGCATTAAATCGTATGCCATTATAAATATAAGAATGTTATTCGAAATGTTAAGTTGCTGTTTTAACCTCAAGTTTTAAATCAACTATCTATTTGAAATAATATGTTTGTCAGCCTTGTCACATTTAATTTGTCACTTATCACATTGTCACATTTGTCGCATTTAATTGAATAAAATAACAATTTTATTGTAAAACTGAGTCACCAAAATAAATCACCAAATATATAGGCCTTTGTGTTTAATTCGCGTGAAGCAGACAATGAATCAGAAACAATAAATAAATAAACAATAAGTAAATAAATAATGGTGTACACGCATGATTAATATAGCTTGAACATTTTCAGTTTTATTTTAGAGATTAACTTCTACCTTTTGACTATCAAGATTAGCTTAAGTTTATTTAAAGTACTTCCAAATCTACATTGCACGCATTATTATCAGTCTTTACAAAATCGTATTTGCTGTTAACAATCTGTGCTATGTACAGGTACTACTCTCGTGTCATATATCAACAAACATTGTTATTTCTGGTCACATAATCGAACATTGTATAAACCTCTGCTGCTTACAGAAGCGTCATGCTGTATCTTGCTTATTCAATGATGATCATTTGCATATGTATTTCACTTGGAGTGTCATAAATGACGTCCATAAAAGCTTTAATTACACTGAAATTCGTCAAGGACCATTCATAGAAGATTGACATTTCTGTCCATGTTATGTAAAGTGAGGCATGTGCTATATTGATTACCGTATAATGACGTGCAGGTTGTTTCATCGTTAATTAGAAATGCTGAATTTGAAATCTTGAAATTATTGCTATATTCATTTAATTGCAACAATTGAATAGACATATTAACTTGACATACTCTAGCAGATTGGATAGATTTCTAATTATCATGCAGAGCAGTATTTGATTATGCTTATTTTCATCTAATGGGTGAGACACCTTTGTCAACTTCCAAAAATGAAGTCGAAAGAAATATCTTCTGCAATCGTTTAGCTGTTGCCAATCAATTCTTCTAAACATCCATTCTGTGCTGGCTAGACATACATGTATTCCTCGTTTGCTTCGTCACTTCGAAAACTCCTTACATGTAAGGCTGAATTCGGGAAGCTTTTTTTGTTTCATAGTCTCAGGAAGCTTGTTCATCTTTGAGCGTTATATTGTTTTTACTACAAGTCTGCGAAAGCAGTCCAAAAAGGCACGGGTTTCAGGGTCAGGCAATGAATGCAAATCGTTGGGATCTGTTGCGTTGCCCAATAGTTAGCGAGCCACTCTAGCAACAAATTCGAGGTTCAAAACGGTCTAGGGTCGCCTCTCTGATGAGACGACATTATTATGTACAAAATCGCAGCAACTGCTGAACAATAGAGTCTTACCTACTTTGTCAAATTTCATATGCCATTATGGCTGATCAGGGGTGTGTAGACTCAAACTAGCCGACTGAATACCAATTGAAAGATATTCCAGTAAAAGGAAGGCACGCGCTAAATATGTTAATATTGATTGTTATAAAGAATGCTGTCAAAAAGCCAATGAAAAGAGTTGATAAAATGTAAACTTGGTTGCTGGGATTTAATAGCACTGTTTTGAACTGCTTGTCAAGTTTGTGCATTATTATAAGCGTATTGCAGGTGTGCCCTATTATGTGCGTACTCTTGTAGGTACGACGGATGAGCCGTACGTGATGCAACTGTTTTCATGGGCGGACTACTTAGTCTTCTCCATATCCCTGGCCTTTCCCCTCGGCATCGGCCTCTTCTTCTACATACGAAGCAGAAACAATCAGACGACGGAAGAGTTCTTGATGGGAGAGCGTAGCATGGTATGTATCAGAATCAGCATTTGGAATCTTCTAGATATAAGGTTACTTGGAGTTGTTCTCCCGTCAAACTGGCCCTCAACCTGACGCAGTGCAAGGTTAATCTAACCGGGGCCAGTGCGCTGATCGAGCACGTCGGTTTATTGCCTAGAAGTTACTGGTATCAACTTGGTAACAGGGGCGGCAGAGCGTAAGCAAATTTTCACAAATTTATTATCAATAATACGGTGTGGCCTGGATTTGAAACCATTATTTCTTCTACACAGTGCGAGTGCTGTGCTGACCGAGCTATCGGCCGCTCATTGAACAAATCAGCAATGATGTTAACTCTAAAGCACATACAGTCACACATGTAGTCACACATGTAGTCACACATGCAGTCACACATGTAGTCACACATGCAGTCACACATACAGTCACACATGCAGTCACACATACAGCCACACATACAGACACACATCCAGTCACACATGCAGTCACACATGCAGACA
>JAQFYQ010003604.1:0-10536 GCA_034694885.1 Buchholzia appendiculata
ACAATTATTCAACTACTTAAACTTATCGTTGAAAAGAGCATCTGTCGCAGTCCTGGCATTTATCATTCCATGGATCCTCATTGCTAAGTTCACCCAGGTCAAACATGTATGTGTTCCTAGTGATCCCATCCAGTGCGGATTGTAAATGGTGAAGTTCCCAAATGGATTATAGCAGCTTGTGTGTGCGGCCTTGTGTAATACAAATGTGTGAACGTCCTCTACTTCTAGGTAAATGTAGGCCTACCTGTCCTGACACCTGAACTTGTATCACAGACGTACTGGATTAGTGTGCAAAAGTTCTTCTCATGCAGCACTAATTCTTCTGATCGATTTACTATACAAGGTTAATCATGTGAGCATAGTTTAGAAACTAAGTGGTGTCAAACAGCGTAAAGTAGTTACTGGAGTTATGGAATCATGGAACAAGATACTAAAATATATCCCGTCATTCGAACACCAGATCTGTGGAATGGCTCATCTTTGCAAAACGCCGCCATCCGTAGACCGCTGCTTGCCTGATACTTTATTACCTTGCATTTTTGGGGAATAATTTAAATTCGAGATGCAATTTAAATCAATCGTAATGAAATGTCCAGGAATGTTGTAATTGTGATGAAAGCAAGTCACGTAAGATTTTTGCTTATTTCTCTAATGCAAGCCAAACTACGCCTATTAGATTTATAATCAACTATTATAGCTGTCTTCCATAATGACAGGCAAAACTACAGACTACTTTAATTTTTAACATCATTCAAATGTCCGATTCCTACAAATGATGGACATTCAATTTGAATTGACAAAACGCCCAATGACCTGTCATGAAATCCAAATGTAATGGAGTAAGGAAACAAACACTAAATTTACCTCACTGTCCAATTAATGTCAATGATTACTAGCGTATCTTCTGAGTTTTAGCAACGCAATGGATGCAATCGACAACAACATGTCTCCTATAAAAATTACATGCGTGAATCCATAGTCAATGACTGGACTAAATTTGTCATCTCAGACGCCGAAGAATGAAAAAGCTTGTTGGTTTAATGAGCTCGGGCTTGCAAAGTCCAGACCTTTGGTCCAGCATATCTGTTAGTTGGGGAGGCCACGCGGCAGATAGTAAAATACTCTACGTTTTCCAAAACGGGGAATTAAGTCTTAAAATCCGGTGCAGGCAGTAACTATTGTTAAACCCCCTATTCTACTGCTACAAAACGCAACCCGATTGAGATTGACAGAATGGTCTTACACACAAGGACGAGGAGAATGTGCGTTAAACAATGTTGACAGAACGTACGGAATGTCGACATGTTTAATGGACAGGAAGTAGATAAAAATTCTCGGTACTGTTAGGCTGATTCTTCCGAACGTTCTCTCCGGATCCTAACAATTTCCCTCGTCACGTGACCTCCACACAACATTCTCCAGCGGCGCTACGTACAACAAGTTAATGATCATCAATTCGTGTAGAATTTCTCCCGTTGTTTACTCCACATTTGCGTTCTAACCATTGGCTCGTTCTTTGTTTACCAGTTCCACACCCTCGTTACCAGTGGACAAACTGTCGTATGACACTAATTACATTAAATTTGAATGGAAAATATTCCTGTAATGTTTCAAGTCCTTTAGCTTTGAGTAATTTACGTTTTGTCCTGGTGTCGCCACATTTAATATCGTCTGATTTTTGTCATCACCCGAATCTGATTGTCCCTGATGTTTACAATCATAATACGCTGTATAAAAACGAAAGCCACTTAATTATTTAAATTACCAGGAACGACCATAATGTATTGACATGTAAAATCTGGTGCTAGTATGTAAATAATTGGGATAATTTGAAGGGTCTTTGAGACGTACAGTAGCCGTATTTAATTTAACGTATGATTTAAGATATTAATTTGAAATACTGTAGTGAAACGTGTGATTAGATAACCTCCTTTAGCGCAAGGTTATACACATATGAAAATATTTGTATCGTCTTGCTTTTCAAAGTTGCAAGTTCTTGTCTCGAAAACTATTTTATGGACAATTTTTAAAGCAAATTTAGTTAGAACTTCTGAAAAGATGTTGCAGGAGTTTGAATGAAGGTTATTGAACTATTGCAATAGGAATAAGGAATTTCTGTGATACCGGTATAGTGTTATTTAATTCACCATGCTGTTTATTAAGATCAACAAATAGTTTTGTATATTATGATGTCAAGAGCTTCCTTTGAAGACCGGCGTGCACCGATTAGATAGGGCTTTTAGAAGGATCATTAATAGTTGATATCTATGCTATTTATTGAATTGACATTATTGAAGCATCATGTTCCTGTATTAGTCGATGATTTCTCATTGTTGAGTCTTGAATTAAATACATCAAGATTATATTCACTGCTTATATTAATTATTCATTGTGTATGTTTAGAATACAACTGACATCCTCACTCTTTAGCTCACACTGACTAGTAATGAGATTCAACAACAAATAAGCAAGGGAACACTTTGGAAAGTCGGTTGCCGCATCGACTTGCTACCGGAGATGGCATGTATGACCAGACTGAAGGAAGACATCAAGTTTTTGGAGGGCATATTTCCCGCAAAGAAGCACGAACGTTTCCAGATAATCTCCGCCTCAGTCGATGAGTTTTGCTGCCGGTTTTTCACGAAGGTCGGCGGAGAGAAGTCGATCATCATTCACGCAAACGTTACAGTAGGTGTTCTGCTGAGACTGGTGTTATTGATCGCTTGCTTATTTAGCTCAGGTTTTATACCTGGACAACATTATATTTGATGTAATTTTTTCTTGTGTGCATACATTACACAAGCATTATGTTAACACTGTTAAGCACGGGTGCACATAGAAGTTTGACCGGCCGTACCGAGGCTATGGAGATATATCTGACGAGACTCATAGGAGATCAGTGCCGCTATTTTTTAATTCATTAATTTTTGTTACCGAGCTAACGTTGCTATAGCTCTAGGTATCCCCATCCCTAATCATAACATTAGTTTAGAATCTATAAGACCCTACTTTGACCCCTATAAACCTACTTTGACCCTTATAAACCCTACTTTGAACCCTATAAACCCTACTTTGAAACATATAAACCCTACTTTGTAAGTATATATTTTAAATAATAACAGTTTATGCGCCATTGGAAGCTCCTGGAACTTTTTTGTGCACCGAACAGCATTAATAAAAATATTCTTGTCAGTCGAGGAGACGATTATAGCACAGATTTAAGTAAGCCTTAATCTTACTTAGGGATCACTTCAATCGTAATTTATTATAATTTTTAAAGTAATATTTTCTATGCCTGACATAGATACTTGTAATTGTTAAAAAGTGCTTACTCAAAGTTTTATTTAATTTTCAGGAAACATATCCACAGTCTCCGCCGATCTGGTTCTCTGAATCTGATGATGCTGTCGTTTCTAATGCCATCGAGAAACTAGCAGAAACTGCGGCTGCTAATAATAACGTAAGTATTTATCTGCTAGAATAAAGATTTTTTTAGTTGGTTGGTGGAAGTTGACTGTTGCCTAGTATTTATTGGTATGTTAAGCATCATGATATGAACAGAACTGACTTTTAAACTTGCAGGGAAAGCAGTTCTTGGAGTGTGCAAAATGCTGTGTATTGCTTAGCATTTACATGACGCCGACCATATCCAATGTAATTATTGGATGGCTCCAATATGAAATGTTAGAGGTCTGTTTCGATAATTTCTTTGTGAAATGTGTTCGTGGAAGGAATTTAAAAAAAACTTGTACAGAATTTTGTTGATTGCTGAAGAAACCGGTTTTAGCCAGTTTTGCCATCCAGTAAATGTGAGTTGATAATGAATGTTTGCCACATGTTTTTGTCTGATAATTTGCAGTTACAATTTACTCATTATTTTTCAATATGGTGATGAGCATTTTGCATGATGCATTTTGCCGGATTTCAGTCGTAATAATCGTTGGCTGCTATGACAACAGCTACCACACTACCTGTTAACTATAAGAATGGCGGAATCATTCATGTCGATATTATTTGCTTGCTATATTTTTGCTGTGAAGCGTGTGTTTGATGGCTATGCTTGTTTCAAATGATTGTGTTTGTGTGTATGTATCTCATGTCAAATTTGTGTGGATCTCTTCTCACTGTTATAGCGAATTCATTGTAGAATTCAATTCTGCTGTTATGTTGCCGGCTTCTCTAACTTTATTGGTGGTTCCTGATCTGTCCTGTATTTTTAAAGTTTGCTTGAAACAATACGCCCCATTCCAGGTACGGTTTGGCATCAGCAGGGGGGTGCGTTCATATAATCCAGCCATACTTATAACCCCCCCCCCCCCCCCCCTGTGGGTCATTGGTTGAACCCTATACCTGTGCTCCGCTGGGTCATTGGTTGAACCCTGGATCTGTGCTCAGCGCAGACATCTTGTCGAAGTGAATAGTAGACTATATAGACTAGTCATGGTTATCATGATGATAAAGGTTTTGTGCGTCTCTCTCTGTGTAGATATGTAAGCAGATTCGCCTTCTTGTCGCAGACCTATGTCAGCAGTACGCACTGCCTCTGCCCGAAGAGCTCATCTTCATCGACAGCTATCTCTCCGACAAGGTCTCTCTAATTATACAAATATACACTATACAGTAATGAGTATTTCATGCTGGTGCATGAATAAATTTCTGAATAATTTGTATTATGTATTAGGTTACTGTGATCAGTGATGTTGGGTAAAGTGGTTTTATGCTACTTCTCATGATCAATAAGATGAGCAGTGCTAATGTTATGTCAAGGAGGATGTCCAGTTTTGAACGTTTGTTTGTTAAATTAACGTACTGATCGACTTGATTATGAAACGCCGCACGTTCTTCTAGTGACGTTCAGTCTGTGCTTGTTTGGTCACGTCCCATAATGTTATGAAGACAATTTATAATATATTACAGTGCTCAGTCATTGCCTATGTAAATTGAGCCAAGTTGACTAAATTAGGAACTCGTTTGCAATTGTTAAGATCAATCAGATGGCATGATTGAAGGGGACAGTGTTCGTATTTATTACTGGGTGGCTTTAATTTAAGCAAGAGGTTTAAATTTGATCGATAGCAAAAAACACAACTTGATAGTAAAATTGATTTTAATTTTGGAAATCCAGTCTGATTTAATATTACATTTAAAGTATCTGTGTTAATTTTTAACTTCTAAGCGTGATTCGTCATTCTGTACTGAGTTGCGAAAGTTTAGTTGTAGTAAGAATAACGCTTGATGACAATGGTTAAAACTTTGTGCTACGGTATTTTGCATACTTGCAATTGCATTCTTTTACTTGCTGCAATTTAGATAGTGGTACTATATACCAGATATGATAAATACATACATGGGAGCCATGTGTGTATGCTGTGTAATGTGTGTATGTATGTTTAGGGCGATGAGATGGTCGTCGACGTCTCCGATGATGAAGAAGAATTTGACGCAGCGGAAGATGACTTCCATTACAAGATGGAGGAGGAAGAACGGTCTGCAAGCTCTTCTCTTCATTGTAGACTCGATGAACTTGTGATGATTATAGAGTTGCGCTGCCCTCCGCACTCTGCTAAAAACAGTAGTCTCTGGTTTGAATGAAAAGGAACTTGTTTGTTGTACATTTAATTTTATGAATAATCAGATAGGCAATCTGCAGAGGATATATACAGGAAGTACGCACAAGCACAAATTACATCAGTATCCTTTAGATGTTGTCAATTTTTGGGGTTAAGGAAATCTATGGGAGGTCATTGCCAATCCAATGGTAACTGGGATTTGATTGCAGTTGAATGATTTGTATATGTTGCATGCGTTTGTGTCCAATGTTCCATTATACAGTTTTTATCTCTTATTGTTATTGAAGGATGATGTTGATGTATGTATTGTAGTACTGACAAGCAATCAGATGAGCTGAACGGTATTGACACGGAGAATCTGATGACCTTGGAAAGGCTGAAACAAACTCAACGACAAGACTACCTCAAGGTTCGCTGCTCACCCTCCCTTCGTTTTCGTAACTTTATTATTTTCTGTATTAGCAAAAAGTGTGTAAACTGTCTAGAGCTCTCTAGATAAGTCAATAAAGAAGCGGCCATAAATTAGGACATTAAGATCGGACACTATTTACTTGGCACTGATATAAGTTTACAAAGTTCCTATTTAAAATAAATCTAAGTACTCTTTTGAGCTTATGAAATGTTTTTTGGTTATTTTGTACCCCGAATGAATGTTTTTTCCTGGTGTGTGTTTTCTGGAAGGGAAAATGTTGGAGATTATTGGAAACATCTTACCCTTGTTGACAAAGTGAAGCTGATGTTAACAGTTGATGATGAACAAGAAGTAGGCCTAATGAAGTGTTTGTGTATTTCAGACAAGGTCTATTGTATTTCAAACTGGTCTACAGTATTTCAAACAGGTCTACTGTATTTCAGACAGGTTTGTACTGTATTTCAGACGGTTATTAAATGGAAATGATTGAATAAATTTCTTTATATGAAACAATGTATAATATAGTTTATCACATGAGTTTTGAATGAACATTAGAACGATTGGATGATTGTTGTGTGAATGTTGTTCAGGGCACAACGACTGGTTCTGTGCAAGCGTCGGACAGACTTCTGAAAGAACTGCGTGAAATCTATCGGTCAGACAACTACAAACAAGGTATGCTTGCTTCTCTCTCCCTCTTTGTCTCACCTTCTAGCATCATCATCACGTGCCGGCTTCCCAAAGAAAGTAGACTACTATGGATTTCAATCCCTTTCGGGCTTCCTCTGTAATTTTTATCGCTTCGTATATCGCAAATGTTTTGTCCGTCTTAGTATGTCATCCAGCCACATTAATCTTGGCCTTCCTCTGGTTTTGTTAGCTGTCACTTAGGTATAATAAGCGTGCTGTGCCTCTGGTTTGTACCCTATTAACAGGTATCCTGCTCTTTTAAACTATTATTCTTTCTACTTTCTTTATATTTATCTCAAAGTTCAATTCCTGTCTGCTTCAGCAGGATTTTGTAGGCCTGTGTGGTTAGGTAACTAGTAGCAACATACATCCGTCTTTCTGTCGGTATATATTTGACATAAAGTCAGCTGCTATATAGGATGAGATAACAGCTGACGAGTGGATTTGTTGAATGACTAGCCTAGATTGATTATATGTTATCTTCTGTGCAGAATCTCCGATGTAGATAATAAAAGGAATATCCTATACTGTGGGACATTGATATTGATTGCTTGGTGAATCAATGTTTAAATTGGACATAAACTGATAATGTTATCAGTTATTGTAAAACTGATGCCAGTTGTGTTGCTATATTCCATGTTGAAGTCACATCCTGGTCTCTTGGGGCTCGTTTAGCTGATCTAATGTTGTTGTTGCTGCTGTTATTTTCTTATGAGTCAGTGTCCTTTGCCATCTAGTAATAATAATGGCTGAATTCTTGTTCAGATTGAAGAAAGGATCTTATTCTGGATAGGTCAAAGGTCAACAAGTTGTTTACATTATCTACAAGCCTTAGGGTGACTAGAGAGCCACGCACTCCAAATATAATATACAATTTAGTTGAAATCATTTTAATTCAAGAATAATCATTCGCATAACTTGTTACAGTAATTGGATGATTTTGCGGTGAGTGATTCTGTATTTTGATCACGTGTTTGCAGACCCTAGTGTTTTGTTGTTGTTGTTCAGGTATCTATGATATAGAACTGGTTAATGACAGCCTTTACGACTGGAACATTCGACTATTCAAGTACGTCTCGCTTCGGTTATGTATTCTGCTCATTATATGCTCTTGTATTGTACAGTGAGTTTTCATTAATAGGATTTAGTAGCTAACTGAGTTTAAAATATGTAATTGCTTATTTATTTTATACAACATAAAGATTTGGGTAGTAACAGAGTTTTTGGTTCTCCATTACTTTAGTACACTGCATGGGAAACTGCTAGGGTTAAGTTAGGGTTGGGGTTAGGGTTATAAGTCGGAGTTTGGTTGGGGTTTTGGTTAGGGTAGGGCTCATAGAACATTTTTCTATCCTTAAATTTCAACATTTGAAGAAAAAAATGTCATGATTTTTTTAACACGTATCCACCCTGTTGATTTTTTCCCATTAGTGCACTAAAATATAGGAGAACCAAGTTTTTATTCTATTTTGCACTTAAGGTTCTTTCATGACTTAAATTTATTATATAATATAGACATTGTGCTCGGTGATGTCACACGTTTCATTGGACAAACCGTTAGTTCCTCCATGTGCTCGGTAAGGCAAGCTCAGCGAGACTGTTGGCATCAGGAAGGGCATCCGGCTGTGAAACTTTGCTTCGATGCTAATTTAAAGTATTATAAGCATTCGTTCAGCAGAGTTTAAACACCACGGGCATGCTTGTAAAGAATTCCGTCTCAGTTGCGGACGGGAAATATTTTGTCAGCTTCCAAATAACTTTTATGGCCCTAGTGCTAATACGGGAAGGACCTTTGGCCACCCACCCGTGCTCATCGGCCTAGTCGGTAGATGGTTAAGTCATGCGTAGTAATACACAAGACAAATAACCATCACCAGGACCTGTCTTCAGACAGATCACTCATCATCATCAGTGCTAATTATGGAAACCTTCATTCAGTATGATTAATGACGATGACATAACTGAACTGTATTCTATTGATTGAATATTGAATGAAATAATAGAGATCTTTTTATTTTAATTTATTGAATATTTGATTAATTGTGCGATTTCTATTTTAATCAAGACCCCCTTTTACTGGAACATTTAATTAATCAAGTTTCTGTTGTGTAACAAATTTGATTAAATAAAAAATGAATGTATCTGTGTGTTTGTGTGTAGGGTAGACCCGGACAGCCCTCTGTTCACCGACATGGCTGCGTACAAACAGAAGGAAGGTCATGACCACATCCTACTCAACTTCACATTTAAGGTCTGTACAGCACAGTACACAGTATGAGCTTCTGTATTCAGTTCATTCTATATCAACTCTGCATTCAGTTCATTCAGTGTTCAGTATCAGCTCTGCATTCAGTTCATTCTGTCTTCAGTATCAGCTCTGCATTCAGTTCATTCTGTGTTCAGTTTCAGCTCTGCATTCAGTTCATTCTATGTTCAGTATCAGCTCTGCATAAATGTCACTTTGACTGTTTTTTAAATAAAACCATTCAGATTGTTACGCTCGATATGCAGAATTAAGTTTTATTTCAGTAAGCGATAACATTTGTGTGACTGACGTTTTTCTTCTGTTTCTTCATGAAGTCAATTGAACTCCTATGACTGGTGATGTTGCTTGTTCGTGATCGGAGTTGCTTTTATTTGTGGTTTACTGTTGTGTGGCTGTTATACATATTAATGTTTTGTTTTAATGTTTTAAATACAGTATCATATTGTTTTTTGATGTTGTCAAGTAGTTGTTTTTGGTTTTGTGTGTGGTTGTTCGTATGACATTGTACATACATGTATTTTTACTTGGCGATGTGTGTTTTAAGTTGTCTTTTTGTGCAACTCTATGTTGTTGTCGCTTGTATGTTGTTAAAAGAACTTTGTGTGAAACTATTGCTTACATCGTCGCATGTTGTTACGTGTTGTCACATGTAGCTGCATGTCGTTGTTGTTGCACGCTGTTCGTTGCTCGTCTAGGACTCGTTCCCGTTTGAGCCACCGTTCGTGCGTATCGTGCGTCCTGTCATCAACGGTGGCTACGTGCTCGGCGGTGGCGCCATCTGTATGGAGCTGCTGACTAAGCAAGGCTGGAGCGGCGCCTACAGCCTCGAGTCGGTCATACTACAGATTGCTGCTACACTCGTCAAGGGCAAAGCTAGGATTCAATTCAGTGATTCCAAGGTTTTGCTTCGTTGCCTTCTTCTTATTAGCTGCTGCCCATCTTAGTTGCCGCAGTTACCACTGCACCAGCTAGTGCCTAAGTATTGCCATCTTTTAATGCTAGTTAATTCAGGATTCGCATTGTCACATACTTGATTAATTTCCGTTTTATAAAGCTTTATTTTAAAACATAGCAAATTAAAATGGTGTGCAAATGTGCTTGGGTAATGGGTATGTACTACTGTTTGTGAGCTGTTCTGTATGTATCTGCTTCCATGTGTGCTTGCGCCTGTTTAGTTATCTGTGTGTATCTAATTGCACTTATGTTAATGCTTGTGTACTTGTCTGTATGTCTGCTTGCATGTGTGCTAATACTTGTCTGTGTATGTCTGCTTGCATCATCATCATTAGTACTCTGCCGGAAGGCAGGTCCCTGGTATCCATTTCCTCCACAACTCACGGTCATCCGCTTTCCTTTTCATTTGCAAATATGATTCTTCCTTGCCCTTCATCAGTTCATGAAGCATGCTCTGTCTTCCTGGTCCTCTGTCTGTCTCGGTCTTCCTGGTCCTCTCCTTCCCTCAATTCTGCCTTCTATCACCCCTCAGTTCTGCCTTCTATCACATGTTTCATTAATCCCTCACCCCTCAACACATGTCCAATCCAGTTTTTTTTTCTCTTTACGACTGTTTGCACCATACTTCTTTCTTCTCCCACATC
>JAQFYQ010003605.1:0-10535 GCA_034694885.1 Buchholzia appendiculata
TTTCCTGAGACGTGGATCTGGACTGATGCAACTTTGGGGTACTGAAGTACTAAGTATCGGTTAATGGGTACTAAGTATCAGTTAAGGAGTACCAAGTATCAGATAATGGGCACTTATTATCGGTAAATTGGTATTAAGTAGCAGTTAATGGGTACTGGTGAAGAGAATCTGCTTTCCTGCGATCGTGCACATGGTGGTATTTTTATTGTGCGGCGGAAC
Source organism: Buchholzia appendiculata (assembly GCA_034694885.1). NCBI lineage: Eukaryota > Metazoa > Annelida > Clitellata > Enchytraeida > Enchytraeidae > Buchholzia > Buchholzia appendiculata. The sequence goes on from JAQFYQ010003605.1 coordinate 220, forward strand.
ACCGGGGATGTGCCCTGGGATGTGCTCTGGGATGTTCCCGAGGATGTGTTCGGGGATATGCCCAGTGATTTGGGGGAAGGGCAGGGGTCTTAGAAATTCTCGGAAGAGAAATTATGGGGAGTTTGTTTGTCTCGTGACTGGACGTGTGTTCGGCAATGTGGATACGCCGAATACTACTGTATTCGGCGTATACATTAATATACATTCGGCGTTAACATTAATTAATTTTACAAAATCATTTTGCAGGTTCAGAAGTAGGCCTGCGTAGTGCGCGACGCACTTAAAATTATGGATTGGCCATCAATTTTTTGGAGTGATCCGTTTTTGAAATTGTCTGCCGCTGTATTGTGGTAATTTGATTTTTGCTATGGAGCTATTCTGCAATCTTACCGTTGCTATTTCTAACAGTTTGAAGCATGAAGGCTATTATAGTTATTTGCGTTATGGCATGGGGCGCGTGCTGTCTAGACATACCTTGAGTATTTATCAGATTTGCATATCATGATTATTCATTACCCTAACGAAATCATATTCGTGTTATCACCTGAAGGTGGGTTGATCCTGGAAGACTGTCCCATGTGTGGTGGTCCACTGGCTGGTGCACCTGGACCGGAAAACGAAGCTCCTGTTATGCCGGATGGTGGGGAACAGGGTCCAGGTGGAAATGGTGGGGACGCCGGGGGGAATAGCGTGGAGCCGGTTCGAACGAGAATCGAATTCCCAGAGACGTGGATTTGGACAGATTCAATTGCGGGGTAGCAAGCCGCCATCTATGGCTTTCACGTCGCAATTAGCATTACACAAAGCTTGGTGCTTAGTGTCGTTAGACTTTTTAAAATTGGTTTAATTTAAATAATTGACTTTAGTGATTTATTTGGTGTAAATTATGCAAATGGTTTCTGGTAATTTAATTGATCTTTGGTCAATTGTTAAATTGGTGGGATTCGCAAGGGAGCGGCACTCCCTGTTTCAATATAAGTATTTCCAAGAGCGCTACCCCTGGTATCAAATTATATTGTAACACAGCTTTCCCTGATATCAATTTCTACTTGAACACCTGTCTATGGTAATTTATATGACAGGGAACAGGTAATATGACTGATGAGAGATGACTTCGAGGTATTGTGGCGTATATTATGATGAGCAATGTTACATGCAGTGAGCTCTGGGGGTATTTAAGAAACATACGATCACGTGACTAAGACTTGGTACTCACTTCGACTTGGTAGACTTACGATTCGCTCTGCTTCTGTGATCATGCCAATGCCAAGGCATAACGTCCTTCTAGTGTGCTCATGCCAATGCCAAGGCATAACGTTCTTCTTATGTAGTCATGTCAATACCAAGGCATAACGTTCTTCTAGTGTGGGCATGTCAATGCCAAGGCATAACGTTCTTCTTATGTAGTCATGTCAATACCAAGGCATAACGTTCTTCTAGTGTGGGCATGACAATGCCAAGGCATAACGTTCTTCTTGTGTAGTCATGCCATTGCCAAGGCATAACGTTCTTGACTCGGGCTGTGCCGAATCTGATCCTTTTCCAGAAACAATGACTGTTTAAAATTTCATTAAAACTCGGACTATCCATTTGACCCCGGGGCTGAGTAAGGTCAACTGGATAGAATATCTGAAGCTGTTGAGAAATATTCACATAACCTCGTGACGGTTCGCTCGCAACTGCCGGTATAACACACACCGGTGTACACCGGCACTACTTTTGAGTGACTGATTGTCGCACTGGGCAGGGCTTTCTACCCTTGGGCGTGTCTTTTGCTCGCAATGGGAATTAAATTTTGAAAAATCTCCATACAATTTGAACCCAGTTATATCACTTAACCATATATTTACATGCCTAATTAGTTTTGTGAGGAAATCATATGATGAAATATACATTGAGCATATTAGGCGAAAAATAATAGTTTATAAATTAGCTTATAATATATTTATTACATATTCTTAATTTAATCCAGTAATAATTATTATTATTACTAAACTACATATAAACATAAATGTAAGTAAGTTTATAATATATATTTTTATATAATTCTTAAGAAAGCTAAAATAATTATTTCTAAACTAATTATCAAGATAAAAAGTGCTTGATGGATTTTCCAAAATTCGACCTCTAGATATTATTATTAATACATGACAACACATTTGGAATTTTAAGGTACATTAATTAGTACATTTTTTATGGCGAGCTTTACCTGGGTGAAATACTTATGACTTGTTTACTTATGTATCATGATATACATGATGGTATTGGTTTGGATTCCAAATTAGACTCGGAATCTTTCTTGAGTATAGATTTAATTACCTTCTATCGACCTGTACTGACTGATTTTGATCATTACTTGCACCACAAGTTTCAGCTCCCCATCTCTGCATACATCTATTTAGTAGATAATTGTTTATCCCATAATACAAACAATTCTCCTGTTATGACGTAAAGGTTTCATGCCTGATTGCCCAATGTGCGACCTGCCCATGGCTGGAGCACCGGGACCGGACATTCCAGAATACGATGACGGCGATGTTAGGCGGGGTCCTGAAGTAAATTCTGGGGCCCCCAGCGCGGGCACCGGGGGCAATAACGTTGAACCGACCCGTACGAGGACTGAATTTCCTGAGACGTGGATTTGGACGGAATCAACTGTGGGGTAGCAAGCCTTATGGTCAAGTTCTTTGGGCTTCTTGACGGGATTACATACACACGGGGCTAGGGTTTTATTCGTTGGCTTAAACTGATCTAAGCGGTTCAGAGTGATTTGATAATAGAACCTCTAACATATCTTTTGTAACTGGGTAATGTTAGTTGTGATATAGTGTGGTGTATGCGGTATATGTGAGATGTGATTATTGGGTGTAGGGAGTTAGATGTTAGGTTAGGATATAGGTATGGTATATAGAATAAGAGAGGTATGTGATGTGAGCATGGGTTGCAACTTGCAAGACGAGGAATTGTGGATGTCGGATACAACAACCTGTTTTCACTGAATTACTTGTTATCTTCCAGTTGCTTGGAATCCCATTCCTCCACCAGGGCGTCCCGTAGATATGCCGGGACCCCCTGCAGGACCCCCTCTAGGGGCACAAGGACCAAGAGGACAGCCTGGTGCAGCCGGACCTGCAGGACCTGCTGGACCTGCACAGCAGCCGAATGCTCCTGGGACGGATTTAGTGGAGCCTACCGCTGTCCGGCTGGAATTCCCCGAGACCTGGCTTTGGATTGATTCACAGACTGTTGGGTACAGCCTGTCCCTTATGTTGCTTAGTGACTGGGTACACCCTGTCCCCTACTCTGTTTAGTGGCACTGACTGGTGGAAGGACTTGATCACTTTTCTAGAACACCACTAACTCGTAGATTAGATAAGCCTAGTAGAAAGTAGATTTAGTAGCTCAAGAACACAGTTTGAGGTGGTTGGGTTTGTTATTTCTGCCGACATCAAATATTCCCTACAATTCGTGTATTAACGAAGCGAACATAATACAGTGTATACTATAAAGTCTTAATGAGATCGAATCATATGTGACGTCATAGTAAAGAGTATATGATGTCATTGTGAAGCGTGCATGACGTAATAGTGAAGTGTGTGTGAGATCATAGCGTAGAATGTGTGACGTCACTGACGGCTTAGCATGTAGTGCATGCAGTCATGGGTCATAGCGATCATAACGTAACGTGCATGACGTCATGGCGAAATTTGCGTGTTTCAGTTATGACGAATAAATGACATCATAGCTTAGCATGAATGGCCTATCTCAGCAAGGCGGAATAATAAAAATGTGCATGACGTCATATTTAAAATTTCGGCCACCATATTGAAGCGTTAATGACGTCAGAGTGAAACATGGATGACGTCATAGTGAAGCGTGCGTGACATGATAATGAACCGTGTTGTGAAGTGGCAATGACTTGAAACAAATTATGAATTTTGCGGGATTCAGTTTTCGTCAATCTAATGCCCCAATGTTATCATCAACCGTGCTTTTCTCTTTAAACTTGTTATTTTTGTCTTAAACCTTGAACTCACAATTTATTATTTAGCTGTTATTGGCAATCGGTGTTTATAGTTTTTTTCTTTAGTTGGTGGGTTCAGGTGATTAGAAATTTGATAGATGTGTAATTGTGTATTTGTTGCTTATATATATCACCTGACCTTTAGCATGCACATTTCTGCACTGCTTTAGTATAAATTTCACTATATCGCTTTATTGTTTGTCTTTGCATGAAACTTCTCATAGAGTTTTATTTATTATGTTGATTAGAATTATTAGAAATATATATGCATGAATATTTATGCATGCAGTTTTGTTAGATAGGTGTCTGGTGGTTATTTGTGGTTGAGTTTTTCGTTCTTTAGCACTCAGTTAGAGTTTATTAGTTACGTATATTTGTACCTTGTTTGTCTCATGCATGTGAATATGTACCCATATAATCATGTCCAAGAAAGATGGATTTTGTCTGGAAGGGTATCCGGCTTTAACACTTTAATCAACAGGAGAGATTAATTATTTTCGTGCATTATTTCAACTTTTGATTTAAATCAACTTTAAGCAATATTTTTTCAAAATTCCGCCTACAAATGAAGGCCCAATGGGCAAAATATTTGTGTCATAAGGTTGGTGACCCGTCTTTGGAGGGCTGTGTCAAGCAGGGTGAAATGAAAGTGCAAATTGTTGATAATAGGATTCCAAATATTGTCCAGAATTGTTTCAATTAGATTCAAGGCATATTGATTTGTTTAACATGTTTAACAATACTCCTGACTCGGTAGTGACTCTGTTACTTGTAAGCTTAAAGCTGTTCTTCAACTAATGCCAGCCAATGCTCAACTTGTAGTTATTGTATCGTCGTCAGAATCGTCGTTGGCGTCATCATCATCATCATCATCATCATCATCATCATCGTGATCATCATCATCATTACCATCACCATCGTTATTATACCATCTAGTTATCTATGTCAGATTTGTTCCACGTCAGATTTAGGCTTACCAACAGTTTCTTTCTCAAAAGGGATATTACTGAATTACACTCTAGTTGTTGAGCAGTGTAACATTTTTATTTGCTTATTTATTTAATCATTGCTGTGTTATATAATTGTAGAGCTAACAACTCGACGGTGATTACGGCCACGTGCCCGGATACAATGACGTCATGGATGACGACAGCTTTTGCAGTCAGTGACGTAGTTGGGTTCGGCGTCACTGATGAGGCCACTGAGGTTCTTCTTACATGCTCTTTCATAGGATTATTGGTTACTAGGGTGGTAATCATAGAGATCAATCAAAACTGTCGTCAATCAATAAATCAATCAAACGAACTTATGTTAAAGCTGATAGCAAACCAGCTATGAAAACTGATATTAAATGCAGATAGCTATGAGGATGACAATTGTGTGATGACGACTTTTAAACGATTGCTAGGTGATTATTGTTTGAGCATAGCAGCCTTCGACCTGCCACAAGGCTGAGCATTGATTATGATGTAACATATGCATAATTATGTAACTTGTTTTTTTTGCTCTTGTCGCAATCTGGTAAAATACATTGCTATGCTCTCTGGGTTCATTTCTGATGAAGATTTGCTAAGTTAAGAATTAGTGGTTAAATTTTTGCTGTGATGAGAAAACGCTGCTTTCTTTATTTGCACTCGATGAGTTTAACTTTTATTTCGCTGTTATAAAATGGATTATGATTAGATAATGATCCTTCATTTACTTTCTCTGTTTGAATTTAGAGAAATCCACGCCTTTACCATTCTGTTATCAGCAATGCATGTTACGATGTGTAAATATTGTTGCAGTTGAAAGTGTTCCAACCTTTCTTTGCCTCGTTGACCAAGCCTTACTCAATAGTCCGCGGTGAGGAGTTTGCTCTCAGGGTTACGGTCTTCAACTACCTACCGACTCCACAACGTGTAAGCTTTGTAATGCAAATAGAGTTTTAATAGTGAATTTATGTACTGTATACAATTTACTGGTAGGTTGGTGGTAATAGTTGACCGCATTTCTGTTGTGCTGTAGAGTTGGTTGTTTTAGATGGAGGATTACGATCCTGTGAGTTTGTGAGAAGAACTATTAGAGCAGAAACTGCAGTTGTGTCATTGTGATGTATATTTTCATAATAATCACCTAATAACGATGATGATAATGTTGATGATTCTGTTATTAGTCAGTCTTTCATCCAACGGCATGACTACCATGTGAACGATACAAGTGAACGTCGCGCATTGCCATGGATTGAAATTTTCGTGAAGCACATTATTCATCCCTGCAAAGGTCATGGGTTAACCAGAATTTTTTTTTGGGAGGTTTCACTAGCCGGCGGGACAAATTTTTTTCACTGTTTCACTTTACGTGCGGAGGGAGGGGGAATAATTTAGCATGAAAATTTCCCCTAAATATTTGGGTATTAGACCCCAGCCCCTGATGATGTCCGCCTATATGGCAGTGGTCATAGGTTAATCAGAAATTTTCTTCTCTGTAAGGAAGTGGGTTATTTCCAAGGTATGCTTTAAGTTGACACAGAAATTTGATGAATAAAAAGTGAGGCCAATTTTTGTGAAGCAAGTTGTTTTTAGCTGTCTGCAGTGTTACACTGGACCTTATGGTATCTTTCTATATGGCAAAGCTCGACACCACTGAAACTAAGTCAAACTTAAAATAATTGAACAATGATATTAATTGCATTTAACTGCAGTATAAAAAGGACATAATAAAGCAATGGTAGTATAAATCTGCTTACTGTTTATGTTCTTATATGTACCGTTTCTTTCAGGTCACAGTAACGCTGCAGAAGTCCGACCAGTACAAAGTACGACTACCGAACGCCGTGGATCCGCAGTCAGTCGATGCCGTTTCTACCGTTGAAGTACGTATTTTATCCTTGTCAACTGCTTCATTATCACTCACGGACCAAGCTCAAGTTGCTTAAATACTGTATAAAAAACTTCTGGGTGTTGCTTGACTTAGCTTCTGAAAAGTTACATGATATTAGGAAGTTGCTTGACATCTGAAAAGCTGTCTTATTTATCTGTTTAAGAATTGCATGAGATAACCTTTAAAAATTTGTTTGATATAATCTCTGAGAAGTTGCAAGGTATTGCAAGGTGTTGCAAGGTTGCTGGATCAATCACTGAACTTTGAACATCATCCTTTAGCGCTTGATGTAAGTCAACTATATCCTGGGGCAAGTCTATTGAACTCCTTGTGTAAACACTTCGGGTGTTTCCTTATACATTTGTCTAGACTATACTTAGGTGCATGTTTGAACATTTGTCTATTTGTTCGCTTGCTTGTTTGTCTATTTGTTCGCGTCCACTTTACCTCTTTGTTCGTTTTTGTCTGTTTGTCTATTTGTTCGCTTGTCTGTTTATCTAATTGTTTTCATGTCTGTGTTGATTAGGTGGTGGGTGGGGACGCTGGGAATGCCTACTTCTGGCTTGTGCCTCAGACCTTGGGTGAGATTTCTCTGAAGGTCAAGGCTCAGTCACCTGTCGCCGCTGATGCCCTTGAAGATTTACTTCTGGTTAAGGTAGGCAACATTTGAAGACTTGGTCAACATTATATGATCATAGAGTTTCTAAGTACAGAGTGTTTCAGTTTCGAAATACTAAAGCAGACCAAAGTGTGGCATTTGATAACTTTGATGTATTTTTTACGTGACTTTTGTGTAAATACTGATATCTATGATATAATATTTTGTCATCAGTCTGTGATGTAGTAAGAAAGAAAAACTATTAAATAATTTTGTAGAAAGTTAGTTTTTTTGACTGATGTTAATAAAAAATTGTTACTTTCCACTGCATGCAATAGTAATTTTATTTAACTAATTTACCGTTTTCCAGTGACAGATTTCAGTTAAAATACCTCGACTGCCATTGGAATAAATATAACAATAATTCATGCAGTTGCTATAGATGTAGAGTAGTTGCAGGTAGAAGCGATACCAAGTATTTACTTTTGTATGCATGTATGTTTAAATGTACGTATGTATGTATGTATGCTTAAGTGTATGTTTGTGTCTGTTTCTGTTAGTATGCATTATTGAATGTGTTAATGTTTGTGTGCATGAATGTATGCTTGTTTGTTTGCTGTTTTATTTGTTACATTATATGTTGCTAGCTTTGTTACTATGTTTACCATGCTATGGTTGAGTATTATGTTGTTGATGTTATTTCTTTAGCCTGAGGGATCAGAGGCAAGCTACAGTTCCTCTGCCTTCATCCAGTTGCCTGGCAACGGCTCAACCTTCAATTCTGTCATCAACATCTCACTTCCGCCTACAGGCGTTCTTGTTCCCGATTCTCAGTACATTGAGTGCACTGTGATTGGTCAGTTTAAATTGTTGAAACATATCTAAATTAATAATTTGAAGAGAAATGAAAGTATTTGAATCGTTTCAGCCAGACTAAGTTAAATAGGTCTATTTGAACTCTGTACAAATTCAGATGCCCTCACATACAGCTGCAGTACTTGACGTATTGTAGAAGAGTTTTCAGTCATTTTCATCTTTATGTTTATTTTTGCCCGAAAGACACATCTGTCTCTTTCGGATACTTCACAAACTCCACAATAAGACTAATTACCATAACAGTTTGATCGACTCCTCTTCCATGGCTTCCTGTACTATCTGTTCTCCCAAATATAACCACCAGAACTTTGATGTAAGGTGCAATACTTGGGCTCTTCATAAAAATATTCTTTATCCTCTTCTACACCGTCCAAGCTCGATTGAACTGACATCGAGAGATTTTTCAAGACATACAGTAGACGCCACAGATATTTGGAGTGAATGATTAAAGTCGTGATTGTTTTTTTTTCTAAGACACCTGTCTCGATTGGTTTACAGTCTCTAAGCCACCTGTCCTGATTGGTTGACTGTCTCTAAGCCACCTGTCCTGATTGGTTGACTGTCTCTAAGCCACCTGTCGTGATTGGTTGACTGTCTCTAAGCCACCTGTCGTGATTGGTTGACTGTATTTAAGCCGCCTGTCGTGATTGGTTGACAATCTCTAAGCCGCCTGTCGTGATTGGTTGACTGTATTTAAGCCGCCTGTCGTGATTGGTTGACAATCTCTAAGCCACCTGTCGTGATTGGTTGACAATCTCTAAACCACCTGTCGTGATTGGTTGACAATCTCTAAGCCACCTGTCGTGATTGGTTGACTGTCTCTAAGCCACCTGTCGTGATTGGTTGACTGCATTTAAGCCACCTGTCGTGATTGGCTGACAATCTCTAAGCCACCTGTCGTGATTGGTTGACTGTCTCTAAGCCACCTGTCCTGATTGGTTGACTGTATATAAACCGCCTGTCGTGATTGGCTGACTGTTTGTTGTGTGTAGGAGATATCATGGGACCTGCAATCCAGAATCTGGACAGTCTTCTTCAGATGCCTTACGGCTGTGGAGAACAGAATATGTTGAACCTCGCTCCTGACGTGTCCATCATGCAGTACTTGGAAGCCTCTGGACAGGATACAGAGCAGCTGATGAACAAGGCCAAGGAATTCGCACTGTCAGGTATGCAACAAATTTGACATAGAGACATATTTATCATCATGATCGTCATCATCATTATCATCATCATCATCGTCGTTCGCCAGGCTGGTATTATCCATAATTAGCACTAGGGGTAATTAAATTAGGCTGAACATCTCAATAATCCACACCTCAGTAATCATTAGGAAATTGTAGATAAGCGCACTAACGATGTTTAAATTCTTCAGAGCATAATTAACGACGTCATGCCTAACGGAAGCAACAGCCGGATGCCCTTCCTGACGTCATCAGTCTCACTGGTCGCTTGCTGAGCTCATGGAAGAATATGGTGGGTTTATTGTACAGTCTAGTCTGTAAACCATGATGATAAGGATGACAGAGTATACAAAGAATGAAATGATGATGATGATGATGATGATAGATTTTAAGTGGCGAATTATTCTGTGCACTTACTAATGTGAACCTTTGTCTCTAGGCTAATAATTTCCTGCAGAGTTGATATGTTGGATATGCTTCTAATGGCAATGGTTCTTGTGTTCAGGCTACCAGAGAGAATTGACGTACCAAAGGACCGCAGACGGATCTGTCAGTGCATTCGGAGACGACGATACGAGCGGCAGCACATGGTACTGACGTGTTTCATCATCATGTTCATCATCATCATCATCATCGTCATCATCATCATCTTTAGGTCTCTTTCTCCCGGCAGGTCTTTGGCACTTAAACGCTTAAGCTTCCCTGTCGTCATCTCTTCTTTTCATCTTCACATATCTCTTTCAAATTATCAATCGTTCCCATCCTCATTATT
>JAQFYQ010003606.1:0-10533 GCA_034694885.1 Buchholzia appendiculata
GTAATCATAAAATTATATATATTTCTATATATGTATAAGTTAATGGTGTAAGCATATATTTTGCACCAACAATACTTGACATAGAATTATGTAGCGTAAAAATTGATTGATCAAATAATGTCGTGATGCTGCATTTCAATTGTTACTTTACAACATGTGGACTCTTATCCAGCTGAAATCCTTGGGTTCAATGGTCTGGCTTAGTACTGTAGTGCTACTCAACGTCGGTTCAAAGTTTGTTGAGCATCGATTAATGAGGCGCCGTTAGTTGCTTAGTCTTCATTTCAAAATGAGTTTGCTTCTGATTTTGTCGAATTTGATGAGATAACAACATACTCATGCTTAATGCACCACCAGTGATTATTCTTAAATGATAAGTTAGACAAAGTTCCAGAGGTTTCGATTTGTTTTTTGGAGGGGGGTTTGACGAGTGTGTGGAATTTTTTCAACTTGTGGTCTGACGAGCTGGAAGTGAGGAGGAACTCTATAGCTTAAAATTAGTTCTCTCAAATATTTTGTATTTAACCCCCTCACCCACCCCAAGCTACGCCTGATACGTACTGGCTGTTGCAACTTGATCATTTAAATTTCATCAGCGGAACTTACTATTAATTATGAACAGCCGAAGATGAAAAAATCGTGTTCATTTTAAAACTAGAATCTATTCACAAATTGGATTAGCCCGGACTTAATTTAATCCTGCTGACCGTAGGATCAGAATCTAATGATTCTAATCCGAATTGTGATTCGCCCGGATTTAATTGAATCCTGTTAACTGTAGGATCGGAATCTAATCCGAACTGGGATCAGGCGGATGAAAGAAACATTCATTTCGTCGTCGCTGCGTTCGGGTTTCATCTCATATTCAACCTGTGCGTGATCACCATTGGCTACTTGCTGACCTATGGCTGTCTGAGAAGGAAAGGTGAAGGACGTTGCCAGTTCAAACCGCTCATAAACAAAAGTGAAGAAGAAATCTAATCTAGTAAAAGTTTGTACTGCTTTAAGTTGTAATTATTCTGTTTCGTGATATAGTTGGAAAGTTTATGGGAGAGCGGGATGTTTTAGTCCCGTACATCATTCGTGAATACTTTTCATATTTTAAAGTTAATATTTGTAAAAGCGAATAGTAGACTATGAATGGGTGATGATGATGATGATTTGCTTCACTGACTATTATTACTTGGTATATTTGGCAAAACGGAACTGACTTTTCATCCAATGCAACTAGTAAAATATCTCAAGTTATTTGTTAATTCCTTGTTGGCAACTATTAATATGTGTGAAAGATATCATGGGCTGATTTTGTAAAGCCCTCCATCCCCAAAGTGCTCTCTGCATAATGATAGCTGCTTCAGTTAATATCAAATAACGTCAGTTAGTCTTTTTGATAGTGATGTTATAATAGTCTCTACTTTGTAAGGCTGATCAGGCCCGTAGCCAGGATGTCATTCGGGGAAAGGGGGGTTGACCCAAAAATTTATGACAACAAAATTTTCATTCAGAGGGGTCCATGAGCTTCCAAATCACATCGTTTCAAGAAAATGTCACAATTCTTCATGAATGGTAAGAACAAAATTTCGTGGGTTCTGAACCATAAGCACCCCCCTCGCTACGGCCCTGTGACAAATTATAGTCGTCTAGTGTTATCCACCAGCGTCTTTGTGACTGTCTTGTTTCTGTGAAGTGACTGAATGTCGTGAAGTGACTTGGCATTTTCACTTTCTACAAGTTGATTCAGTATTTTGATGACGTTCAAATCCGGTGCCACCGGCCGTGTGCAACGAAATTTTACCTTGTGAATGATTGAATTACACAATATTTGATTTACTTCTAATTGTATGATTTATGTGGGTTACTTTCGCTAATTCTTGTGTTCAAAACGTGTACTAATGATGCTTTAAATATTGTATAATTTCAGTGATATTGTTTATTCTATGTCAAACTAGTATAGGGGAAACTGTTCGGCTTTTTAACTTACCACACTTTTAGTGATAATCTGTATAGAATCAAGGTCTCGTTAGCATGATTTGTTTTCGTAGCTTTATTTTGAACCTCAATCTGGCTGATTTTTGTCGGTATTTGAGAATTGAGATCTATTTTCTTATCATCAACATCATCATTATCTTCATTATCTATCATCATTATAAGCAACATCATCACCATCTTCATCATTATCATCATTATCAACATCATCATCACTCGTTTATAGCATTCTATTCGTTTGCAAAACGTGTGCTGAGAACAAGTATAGACTTTAACCTACGACCCCGAAAGCTCATGATGTCTAGTTTCTTGCGACCGCATGCCCTTGCTGACGATGACTCATACCGGTGAACCGTTAGCAGGGTGATTTCTCTTCCTCCGGAGAAAGTTCTTATGACGTGTTATATTGTATTTAATTTTTTTTAATGCTCACTACATACATCGGCCCCTAATTATTTGTAATCTTACATGCATACATAAATGCATACAGAAGTGCATATATGCATACATAAGCTCATATATGCATACAGGAGTGCATATATGCATACAAAGCATGTATAAATACACGTTTAGAACATGTTATCCGGTGCGGTATCATGATCCAAGCTAAAGTGAATTAGAATTGTGAATCCAGGATGAGCCCCATTCACGGTGGTTCACAAAATAAGTTTAAATTTCATCACGCGCCTAGTAAGTATCTGCAATGTAATGACGTTTTATCAGGAGAAATATTTACATCTAGTCGTTCTTGCAACATCATGGTATAGTAATGAACTCATGTATTCTTGCGCTAAATTTGTTAAAGTTTTACATAATAAGCTGGTATGTGTATTTCATACTGTTGCATGGCATTATGAACTCAAACCGTCCATTAATGTTCTTAACACTGATGGCTTTCTGCTGCGATTGTTTTTAATGCTATTATGTGTGGAGTTATTTGGATGCTTTTGTATAGTGCTCACAATTACAAAGGAGAGATGGCGAATATTCCCCCTCTTTTTGTGCTGTCTCCAACTGGTCGTAATTTTTAGCCGCTTTCCTCCGACTGGGCTAGGTTATCCCCCCACTGCTCGTCATTTTTAAAGATTTCCTCCCCCCCACTGGGTTGTAATATTCCCCACTACTCCTCATATTTAAGCGTCTCCCCGTTGGTCGGAAAACGTTAAACGCGATCGTTAAAAAAATTCTGATCTTTTAATTTCTCACAATTCTGGGTTTACCTTACTTCGAGTCGGTGTTAGTATGATTTAATTAATTTTTAATGTCATTGTATGTGAAAACTGAGTCTGATGTTGATGCTATTGTAAATGTGAATGGATTTGGATTTTATTGTAAATGGTGATTGATTTTCATGCCGTTGCATTACCACTGTATATGTATAATCTTTAGTAATGATCCACCTGTCGTCGTCATTATTGCTGTTCTGTGTCAGGGCCGTAGCCAGCATTTAATTTTTTTGTGGGGTCGAACATTTTTGACGACCTTTTTTAAAATTTTCATTGGGGGGGGGTTGACCTCAAAAACGAGCTTTTTCAAAAATTTCTTCACATAACATCATAAATTTGAAGATTTTTTTTTTTTTTGGGGGGGGTTGAACTCGTAACCCCCTAAATACGACCCTGTCTATGTGGAATTATGAGACGCATTCATTGTATGATGACGCCTGATACTTGCTGATGTACAGTGATGTGCACTATTCTAGACAACTGATTTTCATGTTATAGTTAATTGTTATCTGGCGGTCTATTTGTCTGCACCGACTCTGCAACGGCTGTACACTTTACTTTTCTCGCAATATGTACCGACGCGGCTCGACATGTGCACTAACCATGCATAGACTGTGCATTGGTTGTGCATTAATTAAGGCTATGCACTTGCCATGCACAGCACGTACACTGACTCTGCACCGGCTGTGTACTTAATGCTGCACAGGCTGTGCACTAACTTTGCACAATCTATGCCCTACCTCTGCAATGAATCTAAGCTCACTCATGCAGTCTAAAGCGATACCGGTGATTTTTGTGCACCGACGTCACATGACCATTGTTCTACATTGCACAGAGGATCGTAAAGATTCACTTTCACTTTGAATGCCAGTAACTGCATGACCCCTATGCTATCATGGTCGCTATTTGTTACAGTCTATTGGGTGAAATTACATGGAAACACCTTTTTAACGGGTCTTTTGTTCGTTGATAATAGAATTGTAGCTAAACTTACAGCAACTATTATCGATTATCCCTGGTTATAGTAAAGTTGTAGTAATAACTAATAAGACGAACGTTGTCTGTATTTTATTATGTGAACTCTATTCATTTGTTTGATGTCACTGTAATTATGTATTGTAGACTTTTTGTATTCAGATCGCCATTTACACGTGACGTTACACTTTAGGTATTTCATTGTTAGACCGAATTCGTCCTTTGATAATTCGTGATTGTCTGGTAATTATTAAAGGTGCCTATGTTGAATATTTGCGTGTCAAAATTGTTTATTCATTGAATTCTGTCGAACACATGTAGACATTTTCCCGCAAATTTTATGATTCCATAACTGTACAAGACAAAAAATTGACGCGAATTATTTTAAACGCTAAACTCAATATAAGCAATGACGGTGTGACAACGGAATCTTAAACGGGAGTCGATAGTTTTGAATTCACCTTGAGGGCAAACCAGCGAGTGTATTGTAATGTCCAACGTTATTAATAATGAATGATTATCAATATAATTTATCATCATCATCATCATTTTTATTATCATTATTATCATGATTATCATCATCATCATCATTATTATCATCATCATCATCATCGTCGTTGTCGTTTCGCATGTGTGTTTTACGTAGACATGGATTCACGTATAAAGTGAAGGTTATTACCGCCATTCATAATTTCAAGAAGCACAATTATTCAGTCGGATTCCCTTCCAGAAAGAAAGCAACTATCTCCTCACTGAGCATGCAGATGACACACTGGTAAACCAGAACCTCACTGTACTAAATATGTACTGCTAATCAAACAATAAGGAGTACATATGCAAATTCGTACAAAATTAAATAGGAAAATATAAAAATAAATATGCAAAATTAAATATACAAAATTAAATATGCAAATTCGTACAAAATTTCAACTTGTGACGCAATTTCAAGACGCATTTGTCAATCAGTCGATACGCAGGCTTGCTGGGAATGCAATATAAACTATTCGCTATCATCCCATGTACAATGTAGGCCTACCCATCATCATCATAAACTGGTGTCTACTTCTGAAAAAATTCACAAGTATGAATTTCTATCCATTTCTGTCTTCCTCTGTCCTTCTATGCTCCCGTATTTCACTTTTTTTTTTTATCTAACGACGTCATCAACCACACCACTATTAGACTTCACTGGTTGATTGACACGAACTTCACCTGTAGTAGTTATAATAAATACACCTTCAGCAGGACCCTTACAACGATAGCCATGCATATTCCAAGTTTCTCTTGCAACTTAAGATTCTGTCAAAATAACGGATTCGCTCAAACTACACTCTGTTGTAGTTTGAGCGAATATACACTCTGTTGTAGTTTCGCTCAAACTACACCCTGTTGACATTCAGGGCGTAGCGAAGGGGACCGGTAATAACGGGTCAGAACCTCCGAAATAAAAAAATCTCAAAATTGATTAAGATTTGTGACATTTCCTTGAAATTAGATCGTTTTGAAGCTCAACCCAAACTTGTTACAGTTCGATCTCACGGAAAATTGCCATGATATGAAAGGCAATATAGTCGAATTATGCACAGCAAATCTTGACGTGCTTAATTAAATTAATCTTCGGAGTACTCATAGGCATATTCGAAGTCTACGAAGACATTTATGAAGATCAAGGTTATCGATTAATTTCATGACGTTATTTTCAGACTTTCACCTAATGTTTTGCTATTATTTCATATATTCGCAGCTATAGACGTTATTGCATCGGCGGCGACGTTATTTTATGTCTGACGTTCAAGGCTGCAAGGAAAACTCGTGCGAGGTTTATTTGTCAACATTTAAACATCTGATCATACCTGTAGATTGACGAGACGGACGCCACTAGTTTATGACATAGTGACAGAGAGAGATGTGTAGATAGCTTTCATGTTGCTTTGAGAAAGTGCTGTCTAATTATAGAGCTATAAAATGTAATGCCGATATATACAAGAGAGAAGATACACACTGTATCTAGTGACTGTGTACTGCGTGAGAAAGGTGGCTCTGAATGATTGTTGCTGACGGCCTGAACTTGCATTGATTGATTGAATGCCAAGTCAACTTTTAACCTTAGTAAATAATGATGAATTTTGAAAGAGCAAAATGCAAAGCGTTTATTATTTATCTACCTGATTCAGAGACGTCTCGGTATCAACTTATAACCTTCAATCTCTAGCGAACGGCTATAAATTGTCTGGTAATATACTTTCCATATTTTCCTAGGGGATGACCCGGTGGCGCAATCGGTAGCGCGTTCGACTCGTACCCCAAGGGTTGCGGGTTCGAATCCGCTCCGGGGGTGTTGTCTTGTAACGAACTTGGGCAAGTTGTTCACGTCCCATTGCCTCGGCTTGAAGTGAAGCCTCGTGCTTCAGAAACTTGCCGTTCTCCTCCCTGTCAAAGAGTCCGGCCTAAGAAACCGGTGGGGAGGCGCCAAGAAGTGACAAGCTTGCTAAACATTCCATGAAGGTCAATGGTCAATGGACCATGGTCAAGGGTAAACCAGAAGGTCGAAGGATAAGCAGAGGACAGTCCTCGCTAAAATCATCGTCCCGTGCTAACTTGAAACAATTGCGGCTCGAATTACATTCGTTGATGCGCCAATGTAATGCATTGACAATGACTATTTAGACACATACAAAATATGAAGGTAATATATAATCGCTCCTTGTAGGTGTATGTGGATGTGGATTCATCTTAGATTGATGCAAAATCGAGGGATAAAGATGCGATCAAACTAGTATAGAACCAAGTATAGGATAACGTCTGGAAGCTATGATGAAACACAGTAAAAGATCTAATACAGCTCGGACATATAAGATATGCATAAGGTCTATAGTAGAAGGCCTATAATTGCAGCCAGTAGCCCGTAGTCAGGATTTCGCCAGTGGGGGGCACGGTGCCTGGTGCGGATCTAAGGAATCCGAGACTGTATGCAAAGGTCAGCTGCGGCGACACGAGGCACAAACCTTGGTGGTGGGGGGGGGGGCAAGGACTTTTGGTGTCGAGACACGCTTGCCTCTGCTCAGTGTGGGATTTGTGACAAAGTGGACACAGACAAGTGCACGCTCCAAATTTTCTGACGAGCGGGGAGGGGAGTGGTAAGCCGTCAAAAATTTGACCGACCCCCGGTTTTTTTCAAGCGAGGTGGGGGTCATGACACCCGTCAAGGGGCCCTGCCCCCCCCCTCCTCCCAATCCCGCTCTGCCTCTGGTGGTTCCAAACGTCCTGCAATAGATCCTGACCTTGTCTATCTACTAATTTTGGGTCTAGTCATTTATATAGGACCTGCTGTGTGGCATAGAACCTAGGACAAAAAAAACTGTCAATTAAGAACCTACTAGCATAGATTGATATCAGGTCACTAGTCGCTCATCTAAGTGATTTACATCATAAAAATATTACACACACCTCGCATGCTTTATAGGCGAGTGCTGCTTATTGTAAATAGTTTGATGGAAGGAGTAATTCATGTATCTCTCGTAAATCACTCTAGTGACAGGTTATAAATGCTTGAATGCAGGAGAATTGTTGTCAATAGTAGGTCTATTGCAGCAGCATTGCTAGCAAATATCTGAAATAAGTTCAGAATCTGGGACGACGAGATCAGAAACGAGTGACATGATTTATAAATAATGGGTTCCACGTGAAACGCCTGAGACAAGACCTCTTTGTGAACATATCGAAACATCAATTCAGGGTTCCAGTTCGGAATTGAAGCAGGGGCAAAAAGCTGTATAATATTCATTGAGGTCGTATATACTCAGCAATTCGAAATCTGCATTCAAAGTGTGCGCACATGCAACAAAAAGAGAAAAGTTATAAGAAAAGTTACGTTTAAACTATTTTAGTTGACCGCATCAAATGGCACATTAGATGAACTGCCATGTTATTCATGGTCCAATACAAGGCAACAAATTGTCCTACATCACAAACAGTCAAGTGCTGTCAGGTCCAGGCGGCTATATTTAACCGAGACGTTGTAAAGCGATTTACACTCAATAATAAGAAGCAAGAATTGTTCTTCGTTATAACTCCTTCAAGGATTGGATGGTAGATTAAACAAGCATAGCTGCATTTAGCAGTTACGTTTTGATTAGGCTAATTAGAATCGAGTTATGCACGATCAACCACCGTGGAGCATTTTAGTGGCAGCGATGAAGCTCGAGGCGGCGTAAATGTCGACCTTGCACTTGAACATGTATTTCCGCTTTACAAGTGCATGCTCCCCGCAGGCCATAATAACTTCGTTGCTATTTCAGGCGTCAGTTCTTCGTGCTCAACGATGTAAAACCTGATGCGCGATTATTTACTTTGTTGACGTTGGCAACCGGTCATCTGAAGAACTTGATTTTCACATGAAAATTAATGTAGCAAAGGCGCCAAAGATCCAAGCAGAGCCTGATAATAGATGGGGTTCATGAATTGGGACACTATGTAGTGAAATTGCTTATCATTGCAATGTATAGTCAAACTGTGACTTGCCGTTGCATCAGTTTAAATGCTCACAGTAGAAGTTTGTTCAAACAAAGTGTGTATTACTGTTGGTACTAATATGACATTGTGTTCAATCTCATTTCATGCATCGAGCGGAATGTTCATAGCGCTCATGCTGATGTATCAGTGACGTCACAGAGGTGTCATGGACCAGTGACGTCACGATGGGTGACATGGACTATTATAGTGGCATCACAGAGGTGACATGGACCAATGACGTCATGAGGGTGACATGAACCAGTGATGTCACCCGGATGACATGGACCAGTAACATCACAGAGGTGACATGGACACGGTGACGTCACACAGGTGACACGAACAAATGACGTCACGAGGTATGACGAACACAATGACGTCACTGGAATTTACACTCCGTCATTGTGTTCCTTTCAAGTAAGGTTTTTGGTGGTATAGGAAAGGCATCCGACCGTTCATCTATTTCAAACCGGCATGCGCTTGAAATAAACATACGTTGAAGTTGTTAAAGAACTATCTGTAGAGCTTATCTATAGGGAACGGTTTGCGCGGGGTTAGGGAAAATTTGATGGTGTCTCGTCTGGGACGGAAACAAATCTGACATGGATACAAATCGGGAAGGAATTATGTTGAAAATGGAAGTCAGATGTTCAGCGGTTACGACGATGACGACGAATGCTGTGAAGTTGGATATATTGCTATTGTTGTTAGGACTTTGTAGCAATTTGAAATTTTTGCAGATAAACTATGAAGGTTATAACACCATGTAAAACATTAAGCAGTCCACACAGTGCGAACCAAAGGAATGATGATCCATGAGCCATCCTATCTCATCCACGGTGTGGGATTTGTGGGAAATTGGTGGGGGTTCGGACTTTCGGACCCGGGGTTCGGGGGTTGGGGTGGCGTAGGTTCAAAATTGAGTAAAACCGACGCCCTTGGGCATTTTTAATACGAGGTGAGGTGTCAAGACATACGCCAGGGGTGGAATCCCCCTTGACAAACCCCACCCTGCTCGTGCCACAACGCTGAAACCACTTTCTTTTCAAATCTATCACTGTGGGTATAGAGAGCAATTCCGTGGCGTTCACGGGATCAACGAAAACGTATTTCAATTTGGAAAATTCATTGTTCAAATTAAAAATCGTTGCTTCCACTGTTTTGATGCAGTTATTAACTGTGTTAATGTAGTTATGCTATCCCAGATCTGTGGCCTCTAGTTTTGCTTTATGACTCCGACTTGTTTCAATTCTATACGTCGGTCCACAACTCAAATAGCACAACCATTCAAATTATATCAGTAATTATTGGTGACAGTATTTCAGACTCAGAAAGTTTGACGCAATGTCCAACCAGCGTGTCGCGTTGTCTACTGTCTTCACCATGTGCATAATCAAGCGCTTATTCTTGGTAATTGTAACCTTTGTTGGTTTATCGTCATATTTTATCGTTTTATTGTTTTATCTTGTCATCAGCAATTAATTTGTCAAACTGATTAATTATTGAGTGTAACAGAAATGATTCAGTGCTGAATGAGAATGATATTTATGAATTATCTCTCAGCCTATCATCACATGAACTGCATGAATCACATACAGTGAATGAGTGACTGACGGACCGAAGGACAAAAGCTTTGATAAGTAAATGTCATGTGTGAAGTTATTTATGACGTCAGACTGACAAGTGCTCCGTCAGGCGCCTAGAGCCGTGCCGCTCAGCGTACTGGTTTAAAAATATATACACTGTGGGGCCATATCTCCGTTTTGGCGCCCTGATGACGTGGGGGGGGGGTAGGGGTGGGGGCGTCCAACATTTTTTGACGAGCGGGGGGGGGCGT
>JAQFYQ010003607.1:0-10533 GCA_034694885.1 Buchholzia appendiculata
CAAACCTTCCAAAATCTTCATCATTTTCGTCCAGTTGACTCTGTCAAATGCCTTTTCAAAATCGACAAAGCACACATTTGTACCAGCATAAAATCAATTCATCAACAGTTACATACAACTGGATGTTATGCATCATATAAAACATGATAACATGCAAGATTACCCACATCTTAAATATGATTTACAACACTATGCGCAACATTTTTTTTTTAAATCATCGATTATAAGTAGGTCATAATGACACATAACATAATTACTTCAATGATTCAATTATTAGCAATAAAAGAAAAATCTGGCAAGATTCAATCAACAATCATCTGATTTATCATCATTTCATCTTCAGCTCCGACGGCTTTGCATGAAATATATGTAGATAATAAATTCCTGCCACTGATTTTCATGATATAACGCACCACATAGAGTAGCGCAAACGCAGTTATATTAACGATTACTCTGTTTCTTTTCTATTTACTTGCTTTGTTCACAATTTTTTTTATTTTTGGTGAATTAAATCTCTATTTATTGTGAACAATGCCAGTCTGGACGACAAAATGACGATGCTGTGTCCACTGCAATTCAAGCTAGATGTCATAAAACATCAACAAACACATGAAACCACATCGAACCACGTACGAGTCACAGCAAGCTTCAAATTGCACACTCACAGCACAGCATACAACAGATTAGGGCAATAAATTCAAATGATGCAAATATTTTCCAGGCTGGATTTCATTCCTTAAACAAATCTCAAGTTCATCGAGTCAAGCTTCTGACAACCAATGCTGCTGCTCTGTGCATCTGAACACAACTTGGTCCATTTTCAACATCTTACTAGTCATGATACATAACAACAATACTGAGTTTTCAGGGGCATTAGTTAAAGTCTGTACCTGTGCCCAGTAAAAACATCTTGCAAAAGTGAATAGTAGACTATCAATGCATAGGCGGCGCCAGACATTTTCATTTGAGGGGGGTGGCTGAAATTTTCCGACGAGCGGGGCGTGGGGGAGGGTAGCGGCGCACCAAAAAATTTCTGACGAGCGGGGTGGTAGCGGCGCACACCAAAAAATTGGAGGGCTTGGACACTTTTGGGGGAAAAATACACAATAAAAAATTGCTTTTCAAGCCTCTGATACGCACCGCCTATGTATCAACGGGTGATGATGAGGATGATGAGGATGATGACGATGACACTAAACAATTCCAACTTCATAGAACAACTTACTCCGACTTTTCTCAGCATGTCGCCGACGATGTTGAGCGCCGAGATTCTCGACGCCTGCGTTAGAGAGCCGATAGATGGGGAGCCGGTCACACCTAAAGCATCAACAACATAAACAAAAACAACAATAGTAAAAACAACAATAACAAAAACAACAATAGTGAAAACAACAATAGTGAAAACAACAATAACAAAAACAACAATAACAACAACAACAAAAACAACAACAGCAACAACAACAATAACAAAAACAACAATAGGAAAAACAACAATAACGAAACAACAATAAAAAAATCATACGCAATACTCTAAACACTGAAACAATACTACACGTGCATACAAGTACGAATGCAAAGTGAGTAGAAAGAGAACAAGACAAGAAGACATACACAGAGACAGCAGCACAAACACATAAAGACACACTAACAGAGGTAAGCAAACACACTATCAGAGACATAAACACAAACACTAGTTAATATATGCATGGAAACATTAGCAGAGATATACAAACGGAGAGAGCAGCAAACATACGCACAGAAAGTCTAGCAAAGGTACACACAAGCACACATACACACACAAGCACACACACAAGCACACACACTTGTAGAGGTTCACACAGCCAGCAGCAGTTTATAAACATACACTGGAAGAGATAGATAACGAGACATGCTAACAGAGAAACAGACAGAAATTGACAGATCACCAGATTAAGAGACACAACAGCAGGAATTCATAAACATATCCACACAGACACAGAGCGACACAAAAAAACAGACACACATACCCCACAAAGCGACACAGAAACACAGACAGACAGTAACACAGACACACAGTAACACAGACACACAACAACACAGAATCACAGAAACAGAGCGACACAGAAACACAGACACTAATCAACACAGACACGCAGAAACACAGACACACAGAGCGACACAGATACACAGACACACAGAAACACAGACACACAGAGCGACACAGATACACAGACACACAGTAACACAGACACACAGAGACACAGAAACATAGACAGTAACACAAAAACACAGACAAACAGTAACACAGACACGCAGACAGACAGTAATACAGACACAGACAGACACACAGACACACAGAGACAAACACACACACAGAAACGAACACACACACACATAGAAACAAACGCAGAAATAGAGCGACACAGAAACAAACACAGATACTGGCACAATGACATGCAAACATCTACAATAGATGACATCATCACTATGGTTTTCTACTAACGGCTCAATGCGACGATCATCTCCAGTTAAACTTTTTAATCACTGCGTGACAGCGAACGAGACGTACCACAGTATACACATGACTATATCTGCTTCCCATTTGCACATCTAAATTTCAATACGCAAATAACTGTCCTAGGCATTAACTCTGTAAACACAGATTATGTACATGACTACCATACAGCATCCATGCCCTAACAAAAGAAACCTACCCGGAGCTCTGACTGGTGTCGATGGAGGCAGTGTTCGTCCATCAAGGACCGCCTCTTTTCCTGTAACTCCGCCCCCAGGTAAAGACATATGCCTCGTGGACGACCGGGCGCTGTCGACGGGTGTCGCGGCGGCAGAGTCGTAACCGACAGTTGTCGACGTTTTAATATCTTGTACGACGATCTCTTGCCTAAGATCTACACACAAACACACACAGACACAAGTTCAACAAGCAGCATTATTTATAAACACACACACACGCACACACATCAGTGACTTTTCCAGCGTGATCTGCACATACATCAGTGACAAATCAAACACAATCAACACTTTCAAATATACGAGTGAAACATGTTCGCAAAAATTCTAAAACGGGTTGCATTATGAAACAATACTTGTGTGAAACTGCAATGAATGACATCGGCCCGAATCAGCTTGGCGTCTCAGATGAACATGAAGATACTCACGGATGCTTCGTTTGCATGCGCCATGTGCCACAAGTACGGAGTTACTTAACGTTTCCTTGTTGATATGTACTGTACAAATTACTATGTCCAACCACTCAGAAGACTCAGAAATCCAATGGCATTAAATAAACTTGACATTAATGATGAGCTAATCAATGACATTAAATAGCTGGTGTAAGAGAATATCTACTCTGAAATTTCAATCCACATCTTTTCCGGATCCAATATTATCATAACTTGATGCAAAGATATTCAATCATATTTAAACAGACTTGTTCAGGTACACGAGTCGTAATTAAGGCTATATTTTTACTTGTATTTTATATGCCACTTTGTAGGTGCATCAATTTGTCAAGTCCCCGAACAATAAATTTTTCCCATTAACCTCACGTAAATTACTCAACGAAGACAAAACAGTACATGCTATGCACATTGCAGTCAGATTACTACTCTACATGCTAAAAGATTTTAAATTGTTAGGGTACTTTTAGGTATGATCATGTAGCAGAAGATTACTCTACCTCTCGCTTCATCTTTCAACCTCTGAACACAGACGACAAGATTCTCCTTCTCATCCAACTCGCTCTCTAGAAAAGCATTCCGCTCTATCGCCTACACAGACACACACGTCACAACAATTACAACTATCATCATTAGCTTCAAATATAAACTAATAAAAGGTTTTCAGCTGGAGCTAAAACAGAAAACATTGGAACTAAAAAAAAAAACTCACAAGAGGTAGTCCCCTGCACCTGATACAAAAATATGCTTGTAACAATGCCTTACAAACACACATATTGTTCTGTATAGTAAGCCAAAAACATGGATGCTCAAAATAACAAGTAGCATAAATTTTTAACATTGTATATTGTAAATAACAGTCCAGATAACAATGTCTCCATGGTCAATTGTGAAGCAGAAGCATAAGTACCTACCTGATTGAGCCTCATCTCAAAGTCCTCTAGACTGACCACAGCAGCGCTGTAAACAAATTCAACAAATCATTCTACATGCTTTAAACATTTACGTAAGAAATCTCTCCAATTAAAAGATTAACCAATATTGTATAAATTTTTAGTTATGATGTTTAGCATCACTATCATCACTCATTCGTTAACAATTTCACAAGCTGTTTGTGCTGAGCACAGGTACTGACTTTAATCAATGTCCCTGAGAGCTCGACATCGATGGATTTCCGCAAGCCCTCCCAAATGCCAACCCGTATCGGGAATGTGGTGATTTCCCTTCCACAGAGAAAGTTACTCTGCTGGCGGCAAGCACAGACTAAAACTCCTAACACCCTGAATGACCTGACGTGCTTCTACAAGCAGTCTACACTCTTACTACAGCTCTCATCAGACTAGTACTAGAATCTAATTGCCTCCTAACATGATCACGTGATACAGGGCTGCGCAGTGGCAGCATTTTCAATTTGCCTCCTAACGCACGAGGGAAGGCATGATGATCACAATGAAGATACTTTGCATTAATCAAAGTAGTTCTTTTTAACAATTATAATGCTTAAAGTCAACTAACAGTCAACCGACGCTCCAATCATAATGGACGAGATGTCTCAGCTAGGATCATGCATGCTCACCGTTGCATGCTTTTAACAATGTCCTTCTAATTACTTGGGAAAAAAAAATTGGTATCGTGGTATCGTCCAGCCCAATTTAATTATCCCAAGCCCTAATTATGGACAATGCCAGGTTGGACGAAAAATGAAGATTATGATGATGTGCCTTGAACCACCATTAAGATAATCACGCATGGGTACGACTGAGCCAAGCCATGGTTATTCTAATTACTATAACCGTTGATACAGACCGTTTGGCTCGCTCAAGGTCGTCGTTTGTCTGCTCCAACTCTCTGATGTACTTCTGCAGAACTTCCTTGTATGCCTCAACTGTACTAAGCTTTGTCTCAAGCTCGGAGATTTGTCTGTGGTTAGTCAGATGCTGCTTGTCGTACTTTTCCTGTAAAAAAATCACCAACAAATGAACCATTTTGCCAAACAACGTTCACTACAAATCATATATGTATCTGCGTTGGTATTAGAGATTACGTAAACAAACGTCATCCGATCATAAATTCTACGATAAAATTATTTTTTTCATAAAATATCTTAAAAATTGAATTAATAAATACAGCATGCACTGTTGAAAAGTAAAGTAAGTATCTACTTTTGTATCTCAACACACCTATGTGTTACGCCATTTAGAAATTAGTTTCAGCACTGCCGTGAAAAAAACATCAGACCAATGATAGAATAATCGAGTAAACTAATAATTGAATAATCATAATCATCGTTGTTTGCAGTGTTATCCATAGTGGGACTGGATAGTACACCCTCAGAGATTCATGAGCACAGGCACATGTAATATCAGATTTTCAGTAAAGTAAAGTCTTATAGCCAGATGCCCTTCCTGAAGACAAATCACGCTGCTCGCCTTGTCGAGCGCATGACAACACAAATATGGTAAGTCTATTAAAAAGCCCGACTCATGCAAAAAGATCAGAACAAACCAAAGCTCATGGCTCACAGTTTTCAACAATCGAGTCCTATGTTGAACGAACAATGTGGTTATGACGACAACCAGATTAGGGCTCATTTTTCAAACTTATTGGAAAATGGTTGCTCTTCATCTGACTAACGGCAGTTCAAACTTATTGTCATTGCGAGGCAAGAATTAGATAATTTAAACAAATCAAGACTGGTAAATTCAGTCAACACCCGAGAGCAATAAGATATAATGGGGCCACATTTTAGACGTCCAGTGGTGTCGGGCTTTGCCACCATGTTCGTTCCTGGCTTGACAAGACGAGCAGCGAGACGGTCGGCATCAGGAATGGCTTCCGGCTGTAAAACTTTGGTAATTAATCTCCAATGATGGAACTCTAATAATTCAATCATGCTGTACATAACTTGCTCAAAGATGTACATACAAAATTAATTGAACAAGACTAGAACGCTAATTTACCCTCAGAGTCTCCAGCTCGTTCTCCTGCCGCGTGTTGATGCCTGTCAGTTCTTTGACCTTCGCCTCAAGGCCGTTCAGCTGGGCCTCAAGCTCCGCCTCGTACTCACGACTGCTCGTCTGAAACTCGTCCAGCTCCGACTTTGCTTCGTCCCATCTGTAGACAGAACAGATACTGTAGACCGTTGCATTGAACACTATTCACATCCTCACTATCATGATCATTAACTAACAGAAGAATGATTGGGATTGAGTCGATAGAAGAGACTAGCTCTGAAAAAATTGGGATGACTGTCGAGCATCACATCGTCACTCTACATCATTTTTCAAAGCTCAAAAATACGGCAGGCAATATTTAGTATGATCAGTTGTTGATCGTCGTGCACTAATTATTTCAAATAGAATATAATCATAAATGTCACAAATTGTAAGCATCGATAGCATCGCCAAGAAAATAATTAATGAAATATGCCAACAAAAAAAAACAGTGTCAGAAAAAAGTTCGATAACACATACTCTGAATGTCTAGATAAGCGCCGTTCGACGATATAAGCTGTGTCATGCAATAAGATAAAAGTACATCTAAAGTACCCAAGCCAGTCTAAAGTACCCATGATGATGATGATGAGTGCTCTGTCCGAAGACAGGTCCTGGCGATGGTTATATGTCTTGCGTATTACTACGCTTGACTTAACCACCAACCATGCACAAGGCCGGTGAGCACGAGTGGGCGGCCAAAGGTCCTTCCCGTGCAGGCAATGGAGTGTTGACAATTTGCCCAGGTTTGCTACAGAACACAATCAGTCGTCGCAGGGAGGCGAACCCAGTATCTCTTCGCTACTAAGCGTGTGCTCTTAACGACTGACCTATTCGGTCACTCCAAAAAAAGTAGCCAAGCCAGTATAAAGTACCCAAGCCAGTCTAAAGTAGCCAAGCCAGTCTAAAGTACCCAAGCCAAGGGTTACAAACAAATGAATAACATGAACTACTCAGTCATACAAAATAAACTGAGTAGGCCTATCAAGTACAAGTACCGGAAAACTGGAGATCTACAAAAACTAAGATATCAGTTCTCAGCCTTACCCCTTCTTGTTTGTCTGAACCTGACGCCGCAAATACTCCATTTCTTCCTCTGCCGACGAAAACTTTAAGCCACCGTCGGCCATGTTTGCCTGTGGTTAGAAAATTCTACAGTTATAGCATCAGATCTGCAGACATCATCAAACACAACAGTTCTACTTTCAATAGTAACATAAGCAATGTTCATTTATCTGCATGTGCAATTGTGTATACAAAGTCTGCAAGTCGCTACAGGAAGAACTACCGGCGTGCATGCTGAATGTTTAGAATCACTGTAATTCCCATGTGATCTATCTTGGAGTAAATAATCATACCGTACATAGTAAATTCAATATTTAATACCAACCACATCTCAATATTTCAAAAGCAAGCTTTCAAAATAGAAGATCCATACAATCGTTCTCACCCGTACATAGTCTACTACCGTAGTTCATATTAGGGAAGTTTAAAATGACTAAATTTCTATATTTCTATATTCATGAATATTTTCAATTTATTTTTATTTTCAGCTCATTTTTAAAACAATTCATTCATAAAAGATTTGATCAAAATTAATTAAAAACAGGTCTTAAATTTTCAAACTATGAATTATATTTGATCCAAACCTCGTCTAAAACAAATTCAGAACTTTAATATCATTCCATAGTTACAAGTTACAACTATCCGTAATACTTTGGTTTACCTTCACGTTGACTCAAACTTAACAAAGATCATAAAAGGAACCCATAAAGAAGCAAATAAATGTGCACATTACAACTAATTTAATGCCACAAACTTCAAGTACGTATCATGATACTATCATCACCAACGGCGGCTGGAATTTTTTTTTCATATTTTGGACAAAAAATTATGTTCTGTTATCATTCAATTCTTTTCAAGGCTAATTTCAAGGGTATGCCACTATGAGGATTTTACAATGGTGGCATACCCACTCATGAAAACTGGTATGCCATGGCATACGTGGCATACATGGTTGCGCCGCCTATGATCATCACCAAACCTTATTAATACTGAGTTAAAATACAGTACAATAGAATACAATACAAAGCTGATAAAAAGCACAGGTTTCAAGAACAAGAGCTGAATCAGAGACATGGGAAAGTACTGTGCTAGTATTTAAATGCAGCATCAAAGAAGTGCCTTTCGTATTTCGTCACTCAATTCATTCCATATCCCAGGGACAGCAACCTTAAACCCACTTGCTCCAAACTGTGTCTTAACGGTTGGAACTCCTTTTCAGGATGATCGAAGTGTACGGCTAGGTATGTGGACAGAAAGAAGTTCAGAAAGATATTGATGAGCTAAGTGATTATGACATTTAAAAGCTATTTTTGCCAGTTTGAATGTGATACTTTGACTGACTGGAAGCCGATGCATCTCTTGGAGTAGCTCGTAAAGTTGTTGAATGCTTGTAGCGCCGCATTTGTTCCATAGATACACAGATCGAGTTAATTAACAACATGTGGTAGATACGGTAATTCATTTAAATTGATGCACATGCGTTCGCACTAGTACTTAAGAAAGTATTCCTTTTGTTCGAGGGTGGTTGGCTTAGAGAATTCTATGCCAGTGCTGTTTAAACATCGTCATGTGTTAACAGTTTCAAAAATAATTTAGATAACTTTTACGAGAAGAAACCTATGTATTTCAATTATTGTAAACATCTTCAACCTGAATGAATAAAAATTGAAATAATTATTCATGTATTTAATAAATTGTTTTAATAAATTAAGATTGGATACACAGGCTTGCCTAAGCCCGTAATGCACATTATGTATATGTCATTGATAGCATAACATTGTTAAATAATTATTAAACATTGTTTGTCCAGATACTTGCGATCGGAGACGTGTCCACAATTCTAATCATTAAATTTTCACGACTGATTTGCAGGCAGGAGGGGATTTCACAATATTTTTCATGTATGCATACATACATACAAACAAATCAAATTTCAAGGAAATTTTGACCGGATGTCGGGAATTACTAAATTCTACATAATATTGCAACGAGAGTCGCACTAAACATTATATAAGGAATTCCATACATCAAACAAATACTACATAAATATTTGAAGAAATATGAAACGACTATTCACCTACTTCCGGTCAGCGATAAGAAATCTCCTAAACAGTCAGACGAATCTAAAGCACCAGCCGCGAAGAATATCTCCGATTCGCGTCTATTTTATAAAATTAGTATAGTACTCGCTATAACCTATGAAATCAATCCTAAAACAATTGCCGAACTTTTCCTAACAAATGACAACTGCGAAAAGTAAACAATAATAATTCAAAATATTCCAAATGGAAGACATGTTGATTTTTTGTTTACTGGCTAGCCGTCCGGACATCGGATTAAATTGAGATTTAATCGACAAAAATATGTTCAACATGTTCCGCGAAAAGACAGTAACAAGCGATTGCCGACTTTATTAATTTTGGCAACTATGATACAACCAACTATGTCTATGTTAGCTGATGGATTGGTAATTTGCACACTTTCATTTAAAGCATTTCATGGAAAGTTCAGGTTATTGGTCATTGTGTAACGTAAGGCAGTCTGTGAACGCAAGAAAAATGCCACTATGTTCACATCAAGAAAGACGTAACCCCTATATTTGAAAGAATTGCATAGTATATCTATAGTACCTAAACAGTTAGTATACAATTATTTCCTTGGAGTTAGTAATTGAAAATAACTATTTTGATATAGGCCTATCTTTCGATCTCGCATCTTTAAATTTTCAAGTTTCTCGTGTTGGATTAATCATTATGGAATATTCCTCGTCATTCTTGTCATCAGCTAAATCGAGAATTGTAACACTACAAGTTTTATCCATCAGTCGTCTAATGTGTACCGATTGTTCAACAATAATTTCGGACAGAATCCACAGTGTAACTTTAATCACCAAGTAAAAACAAATCGATCTCAATTGTTGATTAAAGACTACGTACTATAAATTTCGTAAAGACTGTAGAAACCGTGTATAGAGCTCGTTCTGTATGAATCCAAAAGGCGTCCGTGCCATATGTTGGTATTTTGACATTTCACGATTTCACCCTACCTGTAGGCCTATAGCAGCGCTATAGTGTCCTGTTTAACGCCCGGTACGTTGGCCGATTATAATTTGGGAGTTCAATATTATTCGTCGTGTAGCATACGTATATTAATTAGGCCTATATAGTAGTATTTAATTTATTTTTGCAAACACAACAACACAATAGCAACAACCCAGATAACCAGATTCGTTGGGCCATTGCGGTGCCAATACTGTGTACCGTGAGGGCCCGATGTCGACTACTGTTGAGGCGTCG
>JAQFYQ010003608.1:0-10532 GCA_034694885.1 Buchholzia appendiculata
AAACCACTGGTTTGTAAACAAATCTTTGCACAAAGATTTCTAAACCAGTTAACGCTAATCTAATCTAATCTAAATAATTATTACTAATCAAAACACAACATTCTTGAACGATATTACAAGAAATTATCAATACATAGCCTGGTGCTCGTCCTAAGAAAATGTAAAATCACAATTTTATAATAATGAGAAAAAACTCACAAAATATATAAAAATATTAAGTCAAATAATAAGGGACGGCGCGCTAATTAAACTCTTCACTAAAATGTCAGTAATCAAATCATGTAAGGTGGCAATGCAATCAAAATGATCACCATTATTGATATCGTCGAAGGACAATATCTGATGGTTAGAAATTGTTGTTAAGAGAGCCACCAATTAGTAGCTATTAATTTCTGTTCCATTCTCCTGTCACATGCATGGTTGAGGCTTAGGAACAATGGAAGGGACCTTCTAAAGACTTTGAAAACGAGATTATATTTGTGTTCCATTTGGATCATCGAGCTTAAGTTCGTTTGTAGAATTCAGAGTAATATAGTGTTGTAACTAGAGGAACGACAACGCAGATGCTCAGTTTCCGCTGATATACATGTAGATATCTTAATGCAACATGCATTGAGTGTTTCGCCACCAATGATGATACACTTCTTACTCATTCCTGGCACTTTCTTCTAGAGCTGCGTTGCCAAGAATCATCAACAAAATCGTAAGTGAAAACCAAACATATTTATGCCTCTTCGGCGTCTTCGCTCGACGATGAATCCGTTCTTCTAAATCTGATTACGGCCCTGAATTAAACTCTATTACATAACATAACATAATGAGGTCGTATGAAGTTACTATGAACGCAGGCTAGCCTAGCTCTATGTCCACATCCTTTCTCTTAACTAGACGATTAACCATTATATAAAGAGATAACATTTAGACAAGAATAATTCTCCCAAAATTTGTCTAGAGCATTCTTAAAGCTATTCACAGAACATGCACATACAACATATAGTCTGGTAAGGAGTTCCATAATGTTAATTATACTCTGTTACAGAATGAATATTTTCTGAGACTGTACTTGAATCTCTCAACAAGTAATTTAAATGAATTTCCCCTGGTTCGGGTATCATAATTTATGCTTTTGGATCAGGATCTATAAAGTCACATAGAATCCAAATATTCCTGGAATATTTATTTAAAAGTGGAGAGTTTGAAAACTCGAGGCAGCAATGGACATCAACTACACAGCCTCGCACTGAAATGAAGCAGACTATTTCAACCTGTAGTCATGTTGCCTAGCAACAGATTGCGATGTAGGTAAATTTTTTAAGAGTTTTGTTTAAAAAAAACGTAATGTATATTCTATAAAATGTTGTTGCATAACTGTGCCATACTTAACTGGGAGGGGGTTTAGCCCGACGTAATGTCACGCAAATAATAATAATTTGCGTAGTCAACAAAATTATTTTTGGGTAGCAACAAAATTGTTTTCAGAAATTTTGGATCTTTTTTGGAAATTTTGTAGTTTTTTATCGATCGCCCCCCCCCCGCTCGTCAGAAATTTTCTCACTCAGAGGGGGTTTGAGATTTGTGACGTCATTATTTAGGGGGGTCGCGAGGTGTGATAGATTGTAAGGGAGAGGGGGGGGGGGGTCAAAATTGTTGAAAAATACGTGACGTCATATTTGAATGACCCCTCATTAATGCAACTGAATATGAATATTAAACCGGTTCCCCTTTATTACTTTAGTAAACTGCATAAGAAAATGTAAACACTACGTATTCAAGCAAATTAATTGTTGAAAAGTTGTTAATTTGAGAATTTAAAGCCGGACACCGGCAGAATCTCCTATAAGCCCACCCCTAACTTTAATCCCCAACCAAAATCCGAATTAGTCCTAATCCTAACCCAGACCTTACCTGTAACAATTTTTTATGCACGTATTATATGTAGGGCCTACTATGTGTTACGTTTATATGTACTAAAGTAAAAGTTAAGCATTGAACCTATATATGTTTGAATCCTGACTCAGTAACATGTTGCATGTATCATATCTAGATGAAACCGTGTTAACTGAAACATGAATTGAAATCATCAGCATATGATGGCGGAAGGTTTTCGAGAAATCTTGACCGAGGCCAGAAAGAATAGACTATCATCACTGTGGAATGCAATCACCGACAGCGACGTGATCAAAGTATGGGAAGCCGTTGCTGGATTGATCCGGCGAAATCTTTGCATTCAGCAACGAGGCATCACAGTTCCAGGCCTGGCGACATTTAGCCTCTCGAAGATAACTCTGGACGTCGGAGGAAATAAAGTTCTTGTTCTTCAGCGGCCTGTGTGCATCATCAACGAGAAGCTGGCACTGATCCACCAGCTTCGAGGCGGTGGTAAGCAATACAGCGGAGGATGCGACATCACGGTAGTACCGTTGAATCTGACTCAGGTGGCTTTCGACGCTCAGCTCACACGAGATCATGTCGATATATCGGTGAAGGAAATCGCTGCGGCTGTTTCAAGGATGATTGCTGCTAAACGTTCAGTGGTTCTCACTGTGGACGGCGTGGGATGTCTGTACATTCGCAGCAACAAGGTCAAGATGAAGTTCTTCAAGAGTTTCTGCAATAGCGTAGATGGGTCTGGAAAGTTGGCGGAATCACTGCAGTGCAGACCTGAGACGGCCGATTCTGTAATATCGACAGAGCGTGTTGATGAGCAAAGTAAGTCGATGAATGATATGTTGCAGTTTAGTTATGATGATCCAGCCTTGCCAGTTATCGATGAACTTGGTGAGGAGATGAGCGAGAGTTGTGGAGATGGTATTCATTGTCAACCAAATGTAATGAACATAGACAAAGAGCGTAACGGATGTCCTTCATCTAGAGAGAACGAACGCTATGAGTTATTATCCGAAAGCGATGCTGATCTAGATGATTTTCTAAAAGTTCAGGATACACTCGGTGATACTGAACAAAACAACTGCGATAGAAACTTTCAGAATATACATTGCAGTGTAAACAGTGGTCGAGTTACTCCTGAGGACCATAATTCAAAGTTGAATGCAAGTTATTCTCCTGATGCAACTCAAATTGATGTAGATGATGACGAGAAGTCTTCAATTCTATGTGAACCTCGCAATGTTTATGGAAAAGATGTGACCTTTGACAGACGAATCCATACAAGAACACCTTCCTCGGTCTGCAGTTTCGAATCTGACGGACAGTTGAAGTCCTACAGTGCAAGATATCATCGTACTTCGTCAGCTCAAAGCGACTATCTTGATACCATGCAACGACTGAAGACAGAATTTACACCTGGATTTCGAGATATCATCTCACCTCTACATCGCACTGCATCTACCTCTAGCATTTCCTCCCATCGTAGATCAATACCGTTGTCACGTAGTTACAGTGTTTTGTCGGATGAACGACCTCTATCACGACGATCCATCTCTTCACTAGACGGTCATGTTCCTTTGCGACCTCTCAGCCGGCCTTCGACATCGTGCTCCCATGCAAGTTCTGGACAGGAACTCTGTTACATCTGTCATCAGAGAGCAAAGTGTAACATTGAAGATCGAAGCATAGCGGAACAGCGTAAGATCAGAGAGGCCGAAGAAAACCGGGCGTATCATGAGCATCACATGGAAAAGGCTGCTGCAGAGAGAGAAGTGGACAAAGCGAGGCTGCACGAACGACGTCTGGATGGGCAGAACGTTGCTGCGTACAACCTCGGACTGGCTGAAGCTGCCGCAACTGTGAATGACGTTAAGAATGATCAGTTTCAGCCTTCGTTCATCTTTCAGCGGCGACCTCTGACGCCACCGAGTTTCATCAGACAGGAGAACATGCGAAGGGATCTTGATCATCAGTTGACAGAGAAGGAAGAGGCTGAGCGGAAGGAAAGAGAAGAGCGTGAACTGTCGGATCATCTTGCCCAGGTATTATGTAACAGTCATAAATGCGTATATCAGTTGAAATTAGTCCTGAATTAAAATAGTGATTGTAAATTTAATTGTGCAATAAAATAACGCAATGAACAAGTGCTTGACTCTAGGTCTAGAGTAAGAATAATTAATGATCAGATTGTTACATGCAATTCTGTATGTATTTTGTTGCTAGATCTGGATGTGTGATTAATTTGAATGCTTCTCTACTATTGTTAATCTAAGCATTGGAATCATAAGAATAAATGAATGAAATACACACGTGATGTTGTTTTACTCTTTAGTCTAGGCATGGCTTGTACTAAGTGTGGAATAAACCTTTCATTTTTAATCCTGTGACAAAAAATTTAAATAGTTTAGAAGAAATGTGAAGTGGACATGACAGTAGATCAATCTTGCTAAAGGCAAGTGAGATAAATTTATGGAGTGTCAAAAGAGGCAACATATTAATCATGCTAGAAATTACACTGATCCCCCATACATTCCAGGAGATAAATGAATTGTGAAGAAAAGCTGTGATACATACAGTGAGTGATACATACAGTGGTACATACAGCAATACACACAGTGGCACATGCTGTGATACGTAGAAGTGGTACATACAACAATACATGCAGTGATACATACAGCCATTGAATGGGATTGAAATTCCATCCATAGGAGGAAACAATTAATATTAAATATTTTAATTTGTTATTTATAAAAACAGTACAATATTTATAAAACCATGCCTTAGCAATGAATGATTATGCCAAAATTGAAGATTTTCTAGTATGACAAAAAGTATGTCATGTGTGAAACTGTGCCTGTCACAAGTGATACCGCACATATGTCTTTGCCCTGTGTCAACTCTTACATAGTGTGAAAAGTGTTTGAGTAGGTCATGATTTTTGTTATTTGTTTCAGTTGGGGGAGAAACGTACCCCTTACCTTGCTGAAGTAGCAAGAACGTAGTGAATTGTAATTTAATCCAGCAGCAACTCGCATATTAATTGCTTGAACTAACTGCATTGGCTGTGTGCAGCATTATACTGCCACTTGCTGTACTTATTGACTTTCAACGTGAATATTGATGGAATGCTTAACGTCAGTAACTAAGTGGTTGAGCTACAGTTTTTTTTCTAACAAGTATTTTTATTTCTGTCTGTCTGTCTGCATTTTCCAGCAAGCCGCCATCTTGCTGTTGATTTGTCAAGAGTTCTAGCTAGGCTGCTTTATTTTTCGCATGCATTTCAACACATCACATTTATCCCTCATTCGTTCCAGTCTAGTCATAAGCCAAATGAAATACATGGAAATTCAGTGTTAACAATTGACTGCAGAAATATTTGGTGAAGTCAGATTGATTATATCCAGAAGATTTGATAAAGTCCAACAAACTTTAATCATCTGTAATGATTAAAGTGCCGCTAATTGACAATTAATGCTAATTGCGGACAATGCCAGTCTCGACGATAATTCAAGAAGAAGAAAAAGACGAAGAAGCGAACAAAAAAATTTTCTCGCATTTTGTGTTTTACATTCGTAATGCAATTATTTGCAGCGGAGAATGGAGAAATTGCACTTTGAATATATTTAATTTGTACAATCTACATTTATGTAATGAGCGATATATCAAATTGCTTTACTCTGAAAGCTGTTGTGAAAATTAGCAAATTCTTGAACGGATCACTTTTAGTAATATATCAAACCATTGACTCTTCGAATAAAAGCAGGCCTGGGATGACGAAGCAATCTAAGTTTTTATGATTTTTTGTGATGAACAAAGGAACATTTGACATCGTCTAACCCTAACGTTGCCTGCAACAAGTCTGACATTGCTAAAGACAGAAACATGTCTACATGGACATACAGATGTAAAATACAACGAGAAATACAACGATGAATGGTGCATTACAATTCAAGTGTCTATGATGCACAACAAGCTTTGAATAAGCTAATTAAGCCGATATTAATAATTCAAGTCGCATATAATCAAGCTGAATATTGCTCTGTAAATCATATATATAAGCTAACTGTGTAAATGTTAATAATTACGTATAAATTGTGTGTACACTTGAGGAGACGTTAGATCGATCTTGTTAATAAATATTAATCTCTGCTCAAGTTGATCGCACAAACACTCACCTATCTAACACTTCAATAGAAACACTTGACATTGCACGTAGAGAGGGCACAAAGATAATAATACAGTGTATTTACCGTCATTGTATTCAGATTGAAAGGATAAACGCATGAAGTCCAACAGATTCCATTTTTAATTGTTGTAATTATTTTGGTAACTAAGATAACTAGGATTTATATTGATAAACCATACAGCATACAAATAGAGAGGAGAGAGAGAGAGAGAGAGAGAGAGAGAGAGACAGACAGACAGACAGAAAGACAGACAGACAGACAGACGGACAGAGCAGAAACAGAGAGTCTAACCCTTGCAAAGGACTGCGTCCTACGATCAAGTGTCCTATGAGCCAGCGCTATGTCTAGTTCGTGTTGGTAGAGTTTGTAGTACACGATCAAGAAGATTGGAAGCAAGAGTGCAATGATCTATCAACAACAACTTTTTATGTATTACGTAGCGTAAACGAGAAATATTAAACACAGAACCAATATCTTCGCCATATATAAACAATGTGATTCTCATTTTGATGCAAAGCTTTCCCCAACAACTGGACCATGGTGTCACGCGTGTAATGTGTAGTTCGCTTTCTTCACTTGAGCAATTGAGCATGCATCCCTTTCCAGAAGACATACAGCCGTTATACGGCCATTATTTCTACATGCATCACGTGTACAGATATACAGCCGTCATACAGCCACTGTTCTCCATACAGATTTCATACAGTCACTATTTCAGCATACATCATGCATACAGATATACAGCCTTATACAGCAACTGTTTCTGCATATATCAAGCATACAGATATACTGCAGACATACAGGGCTCTACAGTTTCTACATAGATCAAGCACATAGACGTACAGCAATGATAAATTTAATAACACTTAAATGCGTTGCAACTGAGAAAAAGAGGCAACAGTGGAAAGTTGGAATATGTTGGATATGGCTGAGTAGTGTTGATCTTTACAAATGTATACACACCATGTTCCTCCATGCACTCGACCAGGTGAGCAGCAGGGGCAGTTGGCATCAGGAAGGGCATTCAGCTGTAAAACTTTGCTTCAAGAAAACTCCGAAATGTGATATGCATATGTTCTTCAGAGTTTAATCACCATGAGCTTGCTCGTCTAGAATTCTCTTAATTGCCAAGCAAAAAAATTTAGCAACGTCCAACCCACTTTGATTAACCTTAGTGCACACCATTGGGGACAATGTAAGCCTAGACGATAAATAATAATGATCATAATGAAGAACACAATGCTTAACTATGATCAGTAAATCAATAAATTTTGACCAGTAAAACAAAGTATGATACAAACGGCTAAAGTTGGCAGAAGTATCCTGAAGCGATCAGCAGGCAGTCCATGCAAGTGAAGCCAAAAATTGAATGTGAAATTGCAGTGTGTCCTTTTCACCATTTGTGATGAATTAAACCTTAAAAATTTATTATAAAGTAACAAAGATTGAAATAACAAGATTAATATACAGATACACTTAACATATTATAGCTGTGCACCTTTAAAAACACATTTACACTGATTTCAGGAGCAGCTACATTCTATGATGACAAAGAATTGGTGTATTTTATTGAATGAGGTCTTCATGTTTTGTTGCCTGCTGTTCTGGCATGCATTTCCAAGCCGACTATTGCTCTATATCTAATTATAACCTACACTAACATATGTCAAAATGAATTTATAAATCATCACAACTTAAGGACGGAGTTGTTGGACCTTTACAGTTGAAGTAATATGACAGGCGAACAATGACAACAATCAACATAGATGACAACAAGTAATCTAAAACAAGTTTGAATGTCAGCACCAAATAAATTTTAATCATGGACCATGGCTACTTCAAAACATCTTAAAATGCGACCTTATTTGCACAGAATTGTTTAAACTTCACGTTTAAACTTCAGAAAGCAGATTTTCACGGCAAGTACACACTCAGAACTACACACTACATACACCATTTTACTAAAAGAGTAGAATGCTTATAATTTTATGCTACCTAAATCTATACTAAAAATAACTCGGGTAATAATGTCAGTGAAAATTTCAATAGTATCGCATAGTTTGAATAGATGAAAATATCGAAACAGAAAGTTATGAAAATTTACATACTGATACAGGGTGATTCCATGTCAATTCAACTAATGCGATTGACATGACCGACTCGGATTTTCATGAAATTTCTATGTTGAGAGTATTGCACAAGAAATGGAAAAATACAAAATTTTAAAGTTTTTGGTCAAATACTTTCCGAGATATGGGTCGGCGGACTCTCGACCTTGAA
The DNA here is from genome assembly GCA_034694885.1 of Buchholzia appendiculata. Lineage (NCBI taxonomy): Eukaryota > Metazoa > Annelida > Clitellata > Enchytraeida > Enchytraeidae > Buchholzia > Buchholzia appendiculata. The sequence continues at coordinate 8,355 of JAQFYQ010003608.1, forward strand.
CCTTTTAACGCCTGTATCTCAGCTTCTATGCAAGCTAGAAAGTTGATATTGGTGTCATCTTTTAGCTTTTTGAAAGCTCTATTCGGAAAACTGCATATCGACTCTAAGAAGTCATAACATCAAAGTCATATTTGAAAAATAAGTGCTTTGACCTTGACCTCAACTCGACTTTTGAAAAATCTGAAAAATTACATATGTTGGCAGCAGTGTTCTGGACATTCCCTGAAAAAATTAGAGTGGGATCTCTTATAGTTATTTTAACTGCAGAACTTTGACCGAGTTAAAATCTCCAATCACTGTTGCGCTATATAATTTTTATATGAGACATAATACATGAAATGTATATATAAATTAAAGTGAAAAACACCTGCATCTGAAACTCGTGCATATTTTTGTAGTGAAAGTTCTATAGTAACAAAACTATAAGAGATCCCACTCTGATTTTTTCTGGGAATGTCCAGATCACTGTTGTTAACAAATGTGGACTTTTGTCAGATTTTTTAAAATTCGAGTTGAGGTCAAGGTCAAGACACATTAAAAAAAATGACTTTGTTGTTATAACTTCATAGAGTAGATTTGCAGTTTTCCGAATAGAGCTTTCAGAAAGCTAAAAGATGACATCAACATCTACTTCCTAGCTTGCATATAAGCTGAGATACAGGCGTTCAAAGTTTCAAGGTCGAGTCAAAGTTCGCCGACCCATATCTCGGAAAGTACTTGACCAAAAATATTAAAATTTTGGATTTCTTCTGAAATACTCTCAACATAGAAAATTTCATGAAATTCCGAGTCGGTCATGTCAATCCGAGTTTCAAAATTTGGTTGATTTGACACGGAATGACCCTATACTGACTTTTACAATTCAGGAGAAATTAATAGATAAGTAAAATAATCACTCACGCATTTGAAAACTCCACCAATACATAAATTTCAGTTGCGGCACTCAAGTAGCCAGGAAGAACAAAAGAGCACGGTGAATACCACTTGCACGTAAATCTGTGCATTTGAGAATACAAGTAGCATGCACGTACAGTACAAACAAATCTAATGCACGAATAATATTACAAAAACAGGCTATAACAGATAAAACAATAACAGACAAAACAATAAACTCAACAGCTATAACCGAGACTCTCACAAAGCAAATATTGTACTTTAATTGCTATTCTTTGAGTTGATGAGAATTTAACATCAATATCATAGTAATAATTTTAAATGCTCACCAGATTATAATTAATGTACAATACAAAGACATAAATATAACCACTGATTTGAATTACAAGAGGAAAAAAGAAGATACAAAAAATTGTCCAATTTATTCAGCTTTAAATCTTCGATTTATGAACCTTAATTATTTCATGACCTTAAACTGTATTCTAATCAATAATACTTTAAACACAAGTCATATCAACCAGGATCTGGATCATAGTTTACACAATGCTGATCTCATGACAGCCTAAAATATTCCATACTATGAGTCACATTACAAATCTACTATGTAACAGGGCTTTTAGGAGTTAATAATTTGGTGAAATTTCAGGTAGTAGTTCTTTTCTCATATTTGCAGTTTTAAAACAAACATTTTCGTACCCCAATCGATTTCTATTATTAATATCAGCATTATCAGTAGCCTTCTAGTATTTTAAATTACATTTTAATTAATTATCTTGCCGTTAACATATAAATTACATTGAACATTTCAAAATTACTGATTTTATGCTATTTTTTAAAATTCTGTGAAGCCTGTATTATTTGCATATGAATTATTTGCTTTTCATAGTACTGGATCAAATGATGACATGTTTCATCTACTCTGTCTACAGTTTACTACAGATAATGAAAACAAATTGAGGTAGTTACACAGTTTCTAATGAGCAGTACATGAGTAAGCCATCATCTACCTGAGCCCATTGATGTCTGTATGGTTTAACTGTCTGTAAATTGGATAACCTTCAGTGGTGTACAGGTTCACCGGATGAGATGGGTGGGGTTCCCAAATTGTTGATGCAAAAGAGCTAAACAATCAAACAATATAATAGCTCATAGATTATTTACATACGACTATTCACAATATTGGACCTCAGCAACTTACACTGTCTGTTCTAAATATCAGCCTGTAATGTTTAATTGTCATAAATAAATATATATAAAAATAAGTAAATATATATATATATAATA
>JAQFYQ010003609.1:0-10532 GCA_034694885.1 Buchholzia appendiculata
GGAAGCATACCATCTCAGAAGATATCATATTCAGAATAGCAAACAGATCATACGATAATGAGAAAAAACTGAAGAGATAAATTTTAATGAAATGAGCTACAAATGTAGAAGTAAAAGCAAATTATGAAATTGTCTTTCCAACTCGCAACGAAGTTAAATAATTAAATAATAGTATTACTGACAATGTCGGAAGAACTTTGAGTTGTTTTTTTAGTAAGAATGGCGAACACGACAAATAATACTTGCATATCAGGTTCACAGTTAACCCCCATGTTAATTAACTTGACGTTTTTTGACATCGCCTATATCGTTACTGGATTAAAAGGCATCGTTGGAAATCTAATCTGTATAATAGTGATCGGTTATCACAAGCCGATACGAGATAAAACGCATAATTGGTTCATCATAAACCAAACGGTATCGGATTTATTTGCAAGCGTACTTCTTATACCAACTATGATAATAAAAACACCAGCAACAAATGTATTCGGTTGCTTTATTTGGCAAACGAGATTCGTGTTCGTAGGAATCTATCTGACGTCTATCTACTTCATCACGCTGCTGGCCGTTGAACGTTACTGGAACATAGTTCATCCACTCTCGCACAGAACGTACGTCACGAAGAGAAGAATCTGGGCAACAATTGCAGGAACGTGGTTGTTCGGTCTGCTGTATAAAGCAGCGTTTGCCACTCCAACTGCTCGATTTTCCAATGGCGTCTGCAAAGTCGGGCAATACCCGGAAGCCCATGCGCGGAAGGCAGGAGGACTTGTGAATATCTTAGTGGAGTTCGTTGTTCCGCTCGTGATTTCAGTATCGTGCTACGTCAGAATGGCTCGCTCGTTGACGAAGCCTATTCCAACCGTTGTACAGCATTTGCCGCAGATGCAAATTAATCGCGTGGTCTCGGAAGCTAAGAAGAACGTTCTGTTCACGCTGCTTATTGTTGTCGTGTGTTTTGTAGCCTGTACAATGTACAAGCAAGTGTACGTCCTGCTAATGAATCTCGAAGTTGTGACATCTGATACAACAGTCGTGGCCTTCAACTTGGCACAGCTGCTGTCCAATGTCAACTGTTGCGTCTACCCGTACGTCTACTTCTCAACACATAAGCAGTTCCGCAAAGGACTCCAGCTCATGCTTACAGTCAGAAAAATTGGAATGGCCCCTACATCAGCCAGCAACGTTGCGAGTTCTGGAAGGGAGCTTCGTCCAACAAATTCTGCAAAACGATAGTGAGCGGACCAGACAAAAAGAATAGATTATAAGTATCTGAGTTTGATTGCCTGTCCACATGAACCATCGAGGATTTACTTATTACATTTTATATTCAATGTTTAAGTTTTTTCCTTTGAAAAATTAAATATACATTTCCAATTCCCAGCTCTGTGTTCTGAGTGAACGTTGGGCAAGCAGAACGAGCGTCAGTGATCATGTGAAATCACGATGCACGCCTGTTGTTGTCGTGTGTTGTTGTTGTTGTTGTCGTGTGTTGTTGTTGTTGTTGTCGTGTGTTGTTGTTGTTCGTATGTTGTTGTTGTTGTCGTGTGTTGATGTTGTTGTCGTGTGTTGTTGCTGTTATCGTGTGTTGTTGTTGTTGTCGTGTGTTGTTGTTGTTATCGTATGCTGTTGTTGTTGTCGTTTGTTGCTGTTATTGTTGTGTGTTGTTGTTATCGTGTGTTGTTGTTGTTGTCGTGTGTTGCTGTTATTGTCGTGTGTTGTTGTTGTTATCGTGTGTTGTTGCTGTTTATCGTGTGTTGTTGTTGTTATCGTGTGTTGTTGTTGTTATCGTGTGTTGTTGTTGTTATCGCGTGTTGTTGTTGTTGTCGCGTGTTGTTGTTGTTATCGTGTGTTGTTGTTCTTATCATGTGCTGTTGTTGTTGTCCTGTGTTGTTGTTGTTGTCGTGTGTTGTTGTTGTTGTCGTGTGTTGTTGTTGTCGTGTGTTGCTGTTATTGTCGTGTGTGTGTTGTTGTTGTTGTCGTGTGTTGTTGTTAGAGCATACACATTGTCAGTCATGTTTTTGGATTTCATTTCACGCCGTCTAAGCGGTTTCTTCATAGGAACATTAAAGAAAAAGTTGTTTTGTTCTGTTCATTTATGTGCATTTATTATTGGTGTGTTCCTTCCGCTAGACTATGTGTTAACATCGTTTGCACCTTTATTGTGAATAGCCATCGGGTCAGTTGGTCAATTAATAGTAAGGTAGTCAAATACGAATTCGGAATTACTATACGTTCAGTGATATGGCTCGTTGCTGCAAAGAAGCCGATGCTTCAAGATAACCACAATTGGCTGAGCGCCAATTTAAAAGGGAACACTTATATGAATTTGTAGCTCACATGGATCTAAAAAAAATTGTAAATACAAAAATTGCAATAATTTTCCTCAGAGTAAAATATTGATGCAGCACTGTCATCAGATAAGTTAGTTAAGACAAATGGACAAAGAGCAAAAACTGTTGGAGTTGTTTCCAACTAGCACAATTGTTTACTAAACGCAATTTGTACCGAGAGCGCCGAAGCTCTCACAGCATATCTGCATTGCCAGAGTAGTGGATAACGTGATGCTCATCATCGGCAGTAAAACGGTGATATTGATGATAATTGCCTCGATATTTGGGGCAATTTTAAGGGTGGGAACTGGGTTATCGGGAGGAAATTGCGGTAATACGGTTGTAATTTGGACTAAAGTCTCGGAAATATCTCGAAAATGAGACGTGAAATGAGCTGAGGAATATGAATTCAAATGAACGTTTCTGCAGATGTTTTTATTTTGAAGTATATTGGCGCTTACAATGCTGCCAATGTTTGTTTTATTGTCGTCTCTTGGAAAGTCTGATATGCTGAACAGAACATCACAACATTAATGCGTTGATACATACTGGACATATTTGATTCTAAAATTGCAAACTGGCATACCTAATTAGTTAGAATGTTTCAAGACAACAGTAACAATATATCGATGAACAAATTGGCATTATGAATGACTAATTCAACTTTTAATTTTTACCTACTACTTGCCCTGATTATTAGTACAATTATTTGTACTGATTATTAGTAGTCAGTGGATAACCAGGTATAATTATTTGTACTAATTATTAGTAGTCAGTGAATAACCAGTATTACAATTATTTTGCACTAATTTTTAGTTCAGTGCAGCTAGGGCCGGTGTTGACACCGGCGCCATGGGAGGGGGCAACGGGGGGCGGCGCCCCTCCCCCAGTTGGGATTCTTTGCCCCCTAGTTTTGAAACCAATTTGCCCCCCCCCAGCTTTAATTTTTTCACTAGCTTAGCAATTTTTATCAAGAAAAAGCATAACATTTGCAGAAAAGTCGCTGGTGACTGGGGCTCCGCTCCAGACCCCGTCTAATTCAGTAATTTTCACCAGAAGCAAGCATAACATTTCCAGACAAATTGCTGGCGACTGGGGATTCTCCCCAAACTCCATCTACTTATTTAATTTTCATCAAGAGAAAGCAGAATATTTGCAGAAAACCAGTGAACAATTTTCATTAGGAGCAAGCATAGCATTTGAAAAATGATTGCTGGCGGCTGGGGATTCACCCAAATTGTGGGATTCGCACGTCTACTCATTCAATTTTCATCAAGAAAAAGCAGAACATTTGCAGAAAAATCGCTGGCGGCTGGGGCTCCATCTAATTAAGAAATTTTCACTAGAGGCAGGCATACAATTTACAAAAAAGTCGCTGGTGGCTGGGGCGGAGCCCCAGACAACGTCTAATTAAACAATTTTCAACAGAAGCAAGTATAACATTTGCAACAAAAATCGCTAGAGGCTGGGGCTCCACCCCAGACCCGTCTAATTAAGCAATTTCCAATATAGGTATTCATAAAAGTTGCTGCTTCTCTTTAACAGTCTACTTATGCAATTTTCACCAGAAGAAGGCAGAACATTGGAACAAAAATCGCGAGCGGGCAGGCTGATGAATTTGATTCAAACGTAGCAAAGATTTGTCGTTTTGTCACTTGGTGGTTGCATCATTTGTTTGATATTTTAGGTTTTAAGTTTAGCAACTTTATCTATCAGGATAACTTACTGTGGTATAGAAACGAGAATCTTTTATTATTTTGTGTTAGCCTGTTAGGATCAGCTTACTTGCCTGATTCAGTTTTTAGTGATATCATAAAGAAGTTGTACCACCATTCTGATCAAAGTAAACAGTCAAATAGAAACTGCGTTGTACAAAATAAACAGTTATTAATCAAGAATTATTAATATTAAATTTTGATTCTGGAATTCGGTAATAAAACAACAGTCTATTAGTAAATTGTGTTATTTTCAGTGTAGACATTGGTTTACATAGTATTGTTAACATATCGATATATTAGATACGAATGGCATTTATATATAATCAAATGGGGATTACACGCCGATATGTGCAATCTACCAACACGCCGCCTGACATCCAGGCGCCCACTCTGGACAGATATGGAACCTGTCGATCTCAGAACCCGGTGGCAAGAAAACTGGCAATCGGCTAAGGTGGTCAATTGGCATATCGTCAATGACCCTCCATTCGCAAGCCAGGCTTCGACCTTCCGAGACACAGGTGGTCAACAGTGAATAAATTCCGCACAGGACAGGGACACTGCAGAGCCGGCCATAAGAAATGAGCACTGACCACCAGTGATCTCTGTGACTGTGGAGACATCCAGACTATGTCACAGATCGTCGATTCTTGCCCTTTAAAGAGGCTCGACGGCGGTCTGCAGGCACTGCCCGAGGCAGACTCTGAGGCTTTGGAGTGGTTGGCTCACTATACTCGCACTTGAGCATACGATAACAATATAATCAAATGAGTTGTCATTTTATGGTTTTCTTGTACACAGTCTGGTATCTGACGAGTTTCAAAAATTCTATCCAGTTACAGCCCAGAGGATGTAGGCGGCCGCCTAAATATTGTTCATTTATTCTCGGGTGCTTTGCATTGGCAGCTATTGCAAGGTCCATGATTCTCCAATATATGTTTTCCTCAAAGATATTGTTATTTTTGGGGCAACAAGCCAACAATGTTTGGTCATGTTTCCTATAACACAAAGCATCCGAAAAAACAATACCAAAATAAAACGTGCAAGTTTAGTAATAAATTTATGAATTTTGTTTACATTTATTGGGGGAAAATAATGACCCTAAGGTCAGATAGGGCCTTATCTATCTGACCCTAAGGTCAGATAGATAAGGTCAGCTAGGATTAGGTCCCAGGTGTCACCCTTTAAATTTTTAAGTCAATTGGAAAAACTTCATTTTTCAATCAAAGCATATTATCAGGTCATGAAAAAAGTACCGGACTCTAAAATACTCAGTTTTGCAGGGAAGCTTAAACTTAAGTTTCAACTAAATTTTGAACTAGTATTCTTTTGGGTAAACTGCAGAAACCAGCCCTGAATTGACAAATCATACATTTCAGATTGGTATATTTGTTTCAATTTTGAGCATAAAAATTCACTAATAAATTCAAAACAATCGTTGGCAGCTGGGGCGGAGCCCCTGATCCCGCTGGGGGACCTTAAGACGCTCCCCACACCCTCTAGTCTTATTGCGTCCGACGCCTATGCATGCCACCCCCCCCCCCCCCACTTACATTCTGTGCCCGCCCCCAAGTTATGTTACACTGGCGCCGGTAACACCGGCCCTGGTTCAGTGGATAACCGTTACAACTTACCAAAAACTCCAAGAAGTGGAAAAATATGAAACGCTGGTGTGGCTCATTTGCCTATACAAATCGCATTAATTATATTTGGACAACAAGGCACTGTAAGCATTAAATAACAAAGGATTTGATACTCGATAGAACACATTACTATAGTAGTAAAAGGCTTGATTATATTCTATTCAAATTATATTTGTGGAATTGTCACGTTAGTGTGCATTCTACTGGAATTATTCTTCAACCGCTTTATTGTAATGCAATATTCCAGCAGCCATTTCAACCCTGGGATGCTGGTGATCTGATGGATTAGATATGGTGCAGGAGATCGACCGTAGCGCCTAACTTGTCACTGGAGACCCAAGTGAGACATCTTTCCTTCTCCAGAGAATAGATGTGGCAGTCCAGCGAGGGGACACTGTCTCAGTTAAATGATCGCTACCGGTTTATGCCGACGTCGATCCCTATCCGAACATAAAATGACTTTCGTACTTTATAGATTTCTTTGAAAACCATTACACAGCTGATTTTATCATCTTTAAATATTATTAATTTCTGTCTTGGTCGTTTAAGCCGTATGATCTGATAGTCTCTAATTTTGTACTTTTCTAAATAAATTATTTCAGCTTAGTTAGGTATTTATATTTCATTATTTTTCCCCCTAAGAATAAATTTACTGTTATCTTAAAAAAAATAAAAAATATCCATTTAATGTATCATTTCTCTTCGTGCTGTCGTTAACTTTAGACGTTCGTCTGAAATTACTTACAATCCAACGTCAATTTTGACATTGACGTTGGTTATTTGACGTAAGGGTGGGAAACCACTTCTCATTCTTTTTTTATTTATTTTTTATTGTAACCCTAATGCAGTGACGTCTAACCCCTTCCCTTCTTTTGAAAAGCGAGGTCCATCGGTTCCACCCCCCCCCCCAATCCCCTCTTGTGATGGAAGTTCCCCCATAGATAGGACCACCGCTTAAAATATGAAAGATTTACAAATTATTGCTTCCGAATAACGCTAAACACACATTTCGTTTGCTGAAATTAAATGCCAAATATACAATTGCTAGCACTGCAGCAGGTAAGTTATTACTTGTTTTAAGACACAGCAGCAGATGATCTAGATTCTTGACCCAGTTCAAATAAAAATTAAGTGCTTTCTGAGTAACCATCGAAACCAACGAAACCAATAATTTCAAAATAGCATTTGTGATTCATTGTACAGCGTCCTTTATCCGGTGAGTATTGTTTAAAAGCATACCCTGTGCTCACCGTGGTTAAACACCAAAGAGCATGTTGGATTCTATAGAACTAAAGTTCAGCAGCCGGATGCCCTTTCTGATATCAACACTCACAGCTCGCCTTATCGAGCGTGTGGAGGAATATGGTGAGCTGATTGATTTTATAGCATCTCGACGCAAAACAATTAAAGATAATTTTGCTTTTCCTTTTTAATTTTGCTTGAAGACAGGCACATTAAAGCATCTCACAAATGAGTCTTGGCATTTATTCGCATTATAATCAATATCTCACTCGTTTTGAACGTTACGTTGCACAAATCACGCATAACGTTTTGCAAATGTATTGTAAATTATTTGAATGTCTTTGATAAGTGAATCTGTTGGGCTGTTTTGCATGCTTATTGTAAGTTATTTGTTTATTTTTTTATTTTATTACCCTGCATGATTTGTTAATGGTTTTTTGACGAAATAAGGAATATATATACACATATATATATATATATAATATATATATTATATATATATATATATATATCATTGTCCCTATATACAGAATTAACTTGAATTTTATTCCATTGTCTTGTACTTTTTGTTGACTGTTTGAATTGATATATTCGTTCAGGCTCATAAAGTCTGATAGACTGTGACCGTTGCACTTCGTTTGATGTACAATAAGAGGAGCTGTGATTCCAATAATAATTGTGACCTTCTCAACAATTATTTTTTATTAAGTTATATCATTACTGATCGTAGTTGTATATATAATGCTGCATATACATTATTTCTGCTAGTTTTCTTGAATATATCAATTAAATGTTGCCTTTTGCATCTGATGGTGACAAATCTTATAATGCAATGTTATTAATTGACAACCACAACATTGTAATGCCGCATCTGAAGGCATCGAGATGGATAAGCTTGCTTTAAACCAACTATCGCTTACTGTATAACAACGTCAAATAACTCCAGAAATCGGTGATAAAATCACGGGGATCTCTCTAGGCATATATTCTAACACCAGTAGAACATATTTAGGTCAAAAAACCTCTTTTTCCAAATAATTATTGTTTGTCTAGATTTGCAAACATCGACTTTAATCTCTCGTCTATGTGCCTGGTAACTGGATTATACGGGTAACTAACAGGTGCAATAAACAATAAGGAATCTGAAATAAAGCTAAACTTGTCCAAAATCACAAACAAACCCCCATATTAAAAATTACCCCTGCCCAGAATTAGCAAAAGGATGGGAGATCGACCTCCCAAATCCCCTATTGATAGACGCTACTGCCTTAATAATTGAATGCATTATTGCATTTTTTCTCCTGTTTAACGCATTTTCAATATGCTTTTTCTTGACGTATTTAGCGACTGTTTTCCTTGAAGTACTTCGTGAGGGGCCACCATAATGACATATCTTATGGGGCACCACCTTCGGATCAGATCTTGGGTCAGAATCCGAGGCTGCTCGCACTGGGAAGCTCCGTGTCTCTTGTTTTGTCGTCGTGTGCTATTAATTATGGCTATGTGTGTTCCAAGGCTAACACGTGGCTGTCCACGGGCTGCCTGTACACTAGTACACATGTGATCTATGCAAACTTGCGCACAGCTTGCTGTTTAATTATGACTGCAGTAATTATGACCTGGTTGAATACTGGCACAGACTCATCGAATCACGCTTAAGTAATCTAATAGTTTCCCTGTGTCTTCAAATAGCATGAAGTGCAACATGTAATTAATTTGAAGATTTAGCACGTGTGTCTCAAAATTCATCACATTCTATTCCCGCACACATGCTCTGAGTTTGGAGAAAACCTTGAAGTTGCTGGATTCCATTTTGTCCAGCATTTCACCCAAGAGTGAAACGCACTGTTAGTCCATAATTGACTTCACTACATTCTGTATTACATACCAGTCAACGTGATAGTTGAAACATGAGCAATGAAAGCACTCAACACATTGGTATACGCTTCAGTTGCGTGAACACATGTTGCTTGAACATACCACATTCAATTAATTAGACGTAAATGCTAGCGCTAGGGTGGTATAATCATACTTGTCACTATGTATTGAAGAAAAATGTCTAATTCGCATTTATCGCATGGTAAATTCGATCAAGGCTGTGACACGACTCGTGCAAGGCTCCTCTAAAGAGGGCCAACTTAGATACACTATAAATAATTGTCACAGGCCGTCATATTTTGTCTTGTCTTTAGTATTGTCCATCAGCCGCATTCCGTAAACGTACATTCTTGTCGACGTTAAACAATTTTAGTTTTAGCTTTAGCAAATATTTGGCTCTATCGACTGGTTTAATACTACTGATCTCACTGAGTAGAATAAAATAACGATACAGTATTGATGTTGGCAAATAGATTGATATAATTGCAGCTGTATTGACATTATTGTGGTTGGTATATTTTGAAAGAGTCGTGCTCGAAATAAATTACAATTGTCAATAAGGAATAGAAACTGTGTATAAGGCGATGTTCAATATTTCAATCAGCAGAGGAAACGTGTATCGTCCACGCCATTAACAATGATAATAACGATATTTTTTTCGATCATGATAACGGTTATGATTATGTAATAATTGTTTATTGGGATTTTCGGGTTGGGACTATCGACACGGGGTTAATATAAATGTTACATGCATCATATCATAGATTGAGATTACGTATGTTATGAAATTTAAGAACTTTTGATTTTCATGAATTTTAACGAATTTTAAAACAGACAACGAATTGTATTATACTTGTTTTAAACGAACGTACTGAACTACCTTTTCGGGCATAAGTTAGCAACCAGTTTTAAAGTCTGTGCCTTTCAACGGTGAAAGACCTAGAACCATTACCCAGACCTAGTATAATGACGTCACTGCTACAGTTGAGCTACGGTAACATAACGACTCGACGACGGTAGAGATAGAGTGGCATAACAGAATGTAACATTAAATTTTATTCAACGAATATTTGCGTTTTTTACGTATTTTTGAAAAAGCCAGAAAATCATGATTTTTCACGTATTTTAAAACCGGACATGACTAATTCATATTTCTATGCATCGTATACATTATTTTTAAATGAATTATGTCATTATTTTCTAGTATATCAGGAACATTGCGGTCAATATTAAATTAGAAAAAATATCAGTTGCTTTCATGTAAATGAAGTTTTAGATCAAGTTACACTGGGCGTATGGTTGGAAATATAGCTACAAATTGAATCCACTCAGCTACTAGAATTTTCAACCCGGTTAATTTGTCCAACCCCTCTCCAACACGTCAGTTCGTTTGATCCAAGGGTCGACTTAAGATATTCAATAATGGTAAAATCTCTTCTTACTGTTTAAAAGAATAGGCGATCAAAAAACATGTGTCAACGGCCTTGAATATATACCAAACACAAGTAGAAATTCATCACAAATGCATAATTCTGGCTTGACAATATGAATGCATTTTCATATTTGTTAAGATAAGTATGATAAGTATAATTATAAAGTCCAGAAATAAAAAAAATTAAAAATTAAAAAATTAAAAAATAAATTCAGACGACCGCCGTCTGAACTTTAGCATAATTATAACAAAGAATGATGCGATGTGGAGCGATGAAACAGTTATG
>JAQFYQ010003610.1:0-10531 GCA_034694885.1 Buchholzia appendiculata
TGAGAGAGAGAGGAAGGGAGAGAGAGAGAGAGAGAGAGCGAGAGAGATAGTGAGAGAGAAAGAGAGAGAGACCAAATAGATAGAGGTAGCCGAGAGGTTTTAGGACAATCTTATCGTTCCGCTCAGAGATGATCTGACTATACAGAATGAAAACTCAATTACGAAACAATTCTATCAGATTAACGTTAATGAAGTTATACCAGCCCCGTACAGATAGACTTAAACGCATTGAGGTAGGAAAATACGAAAGTTCAAGGAAAAACAGTTTAGATTCTATAATGTTACCTGGATATTTGGGGTCACCCTAAATATCATTATTGTAAGTATTGTTTCATTGATATTTTGACAGGAGCAAATATAAAGCATGCATCGCTCACATCTAGAAGCCTAGATTTGAACGATATAGGTATTTATATTTTAAAACGTTTCAGTTTTCCCATGACTTCAGTAAGTACGAATATAGCACGTTGTTTTTTGTACTTGCGCATCTATCTTTGGCTTTGGTTATAATTTCTAAAACGCGTGGCACACAAATCTGTGCACGAATCATGCAGAGTTGCTTTATAAAGCAAATAAGCATGATTCGTGCACCGATTATGCATTGTGTGTCACGGTCGTTCGTGCACCGATTCTGCATGAATCGCGACGCATTGCTACACGAACGAAAATAGAACGTGCTCTATTTTCTCGTCGCGATCATGTAGAATCGGTGCATGCAGTGCTGCCACTCACTTTAAAAAAGACCAGAAGAAGTCTAGTTTTTCAAAATTTACAAAAAGATTGACACTGGGTGACTAGTTTGACCCCAAGAAGACTAGGCTAGTCAGAAATGACTAGGAGTGGCAGCGCTGGCCAATGCCTGAAGCATTTCGGTACATCGACGTGTTGTATCGAGTTTATCAAGTACTCGCTGAACGTCGTTAATAATCGTTCGCGAACCAATTCTGCATAGTGTAGCCTTGCAGAATCGGTGCACGAATTATGCAGAATTCTACATGATTCGTGCACCTATTCTGCATTCTGTGTCGCGCGTTTAAATGTCGCCTATATCATGCTTATCAATTATTTCCTGATTTAGTTTCTTTATAAACGTTTACTCGGCAACCAATTGACAACAATCAGCAAAAATGCACAAAGCAATAACAGCTCACTACGAATGCATAAATATTGCATTAACATTGCACAACAAATGTGCACTTGTTACACTAACAACGCAATAAAAATGCACAAACATAGCTGTCACGATGCAGTATCGAAGCAGCAGCAATAATACAGTCCTCACACAGTAGATACAGTTCACCTTTGGGTACGAAACTATTAACTCTCTATTGCTAAGCGCTTGTTAAAGTCTGGTTTGTCTATAGTCCCGCATTAGGGCCGATGTGCCTATAATTGCGGGCGCTTACTACGTCAAAGTTAATTCTGATGGATTATCCCATAGTCTCTCTCCATTTCTCTCGCCCGCGGGAACAGCGTCGATCCACTTTCCCCGTTCACTGCTTAGCTGCTTGGTTATGCTGGTCCGGAAAACTATTTCCGCTTTGTGCTGCTAGACAGCATGCTTCTGTTTTCGTATACGACATTGATGCCCGACTGAAGGTCTTGTTTCTGTGGAAACAATTGCGTAAGGTTGGAAAACCAAGGACATGAATCCATGGAACTATAACCCTGATAAGCTTGTCGGTGTGTGTATAATTAATATGACCATGATCCAAGTTCAATGTCCCGACAACATGCACTGTCATCCATACTTGACCCTGAACGCGATAGAACACCATCGGGATTTCCACGCCATTTGCGCATTCAACATTACAAGCATTTAGCTCTGAGTCAATTTTTGTCTGGCCAATATCAGTGGATGACCACGAGTAGAAGAATAATTAGCATGGATGATAAATTCTTTTATATTAACATTAACAAGCCCGTGCAAGCAGGGGCTTTCCTACACACCCAAGCGGGTGCTGCCCCGGCCCAATTGATTTTCGACAGCCCCAGTTCAATTTTCACCAGCCCCCACCGTGCACGGGGATGTCAGATATGCCTGCACGCAAGAGCATAAAGATTGCACATTACACGGTCAGACTGTTCTCTCCTGGTCTTCTAACATCCAATGTCCAACATTTCCAATCTCTTCGTATTCTCCAGGCTACTCAAATCCGACAGTTTTAGTGAAAGATCATTGAACTTGATCTCTATCTGATTGATAACGGTACGGAAAGAGGTGCTATTTTATTGCAGAAATTAGCTGCTACTGCTTAATATTGTAAGTTCGGTTCGGTGTTGGAGAAGGTTTTTGTTGCGTTACGGGAGACAAACACAATCACGCCAAACTTTTGAATTATATTCTCCCTGTTTGCATTTGTCACTGCATTGAATGATGAGTAGCTAACACACGTTATGGGCGGGGGGGGGGGTGGGTAGAAAATCGGGACATTGTGAGGTGGGAGGAGGATGAGCGGAGTGAGAGCGGAGAATTCTTAATCCCGGATCACATAAGCCGACAGTCTTCGATCCATCCATCATTTCCACTGACAGATTTCATGGAGAGACTCTAGTACTCACTGCCGGGGACGGTCCACTACTCTCCAGCAATGATTCTGTTAATTTTCCAGGAACAGTTTTCATTTGTCGACGGCTCATAAAAGACGAGTGTCACGAGATGGATGAATGCTTCTCTTGTTGCGTCTCAATGGAATACAAGAAAAGCAAAACCTAGTTACGTAATATTTTTAATTCTATTTGATTATGCGAAGTGTCCGGCGGTCATATATGACCGTCGGACACCACCGAGTATACACCCAGTCACAGTTTTAAAACTATTTGAGCTGATTAGCAGCGATTCTTTGTGAAAAGCTGCCTTAAAATAAATAAATAATTCAAAATTCAAAATTTATTTGCAAAATGCTTGATTAACGATTTGATTCAGTATGTCGATAAGGAAAAGTTACAATTGTTGAACTGCGACTAATAAAAAGTTCTAACCATTAAATTATGTCCTTCTGATATTAGATTACATTGAATTTGTTTCATACACCTGTTTTGAAAATCACGATTGATATAAATGGATTCTCCAACATCCAGTGTGGGATTTGCCCAAAAAATAGGTGGGAGGGGGTCGGACGATCTGACAAGCGGGGGTGGTGTGGCGACAGTCCAAAAAGTTTCTAACGAGAGGGGGCGACGGTCGAAAAAATTCTAACGAGCGAGGGGTGGGGTGGCGACGGTCCAAAAAATTTCCGACGAGCAGGGAGGTGATGAAGGACAAAAATTGGACCGACCCACCTGGGTTCCTTCAAATACCTACCCCCTGGATTTTTTTCAACCGAGGTGGGGGGTCGTCATGTCCCCCAGGGAGATCGAACAGATCCCCGTCAAATCGGACCCTGCCAATATCTATTAAAAATATGATATGAAACGGACAGTTTCCGTATCCATAATTTCCAATTATGTTGGCATCCATATTTTACCCGGTGTCGGATATATTGCCAATACAAGTTTTCGCAAAATAAATGATTAGAAAGTTTAGTTTACATCAGATTGGTTTAAACAAGTCATTCTTTTTCTCAATAGAGTCTGCTATTTTTAATCATTGTAATAATTTTAGATATTGCTTTTTATTTAGTTTAACAGTTGATGATGATCAAGTTCTGCAATAACTCGGTTCGGTAACAACGATGCACTTATCGGAATCTCTAATTCACTAATCATAATCAAAACCAGTTGTATCATAAAGTGTTACGCAAAGAGTCATGTCACAGAAAGGTTTGTAATAGTTATTGCAACCCAGGAGTATAACATCATTAACTACTAAGGCCTACCATCACATAACTACTAATGATTGGTCAGTTTGACTGGTCATTTAACTGATCATATGACAGGTGATTTGACTGGTCGTTTGACTGGTCATTTGACTGGTCATTTGACTAGTCGTTTGACTGGTAATTTGACTGGTCGTTTGACTGGTCGTCTGACTGGTCTAGGATGTTGACTACACGGTGAGATTCATTAACGGTTGGATTGCGTCATTTGATCGGTCAATTGACCAATCAATTGACAAATCAAATAACCGAATATTTCTGTGCGATCAAACAACTATTCTTAACTTCTCCAGAACAACTTAAGCTTAGTTGGCCAACTAAGACCAACTAATGACAACTAAGGCCAACTGAGGTCAACTAGGGCCAATTAAGACCATTTAAGGTCAGCTAAGGCCACTCTTGCTAGGCCTACCTTTTTCGTCCCACTAGCATCTTACTCTTTCCTAAATTTACTTTTTTTATATCTGTGCTGGTTGTGTCAGGACATACTTATTTAATAATAGATTGTTGGAAGATTACGTTGAGAGAGAAGTTTTATTGAAAGACCTAGGAGGGAATACTGGTGATAAATCATTCTGCCTTGCTGCGTCTCTCGGGGCTCAATGGAGAAAGTCGCTGGGGGACCGCACGAGAATTACTGCGTGTGGTACACTATATTCTACGGCGGTACATTACGGTACTGCGTGAGACACAAAGGGAACATATGGTGTGCTTTAGATAGAATTCTGTAAGGCATACACAGTACACTAATCCGCTGCATTTTACATTGAAGTGCTGTGTAGTACTTTACGCTGGAGTATATTACTATATAACTATAGTAACAATGCATTAACAGCATTAATGCGCAATTGGGGGGTGTTAAGATAATTTTGGAGTCTCATTTTTTCTGATAATTTGGGAGATGTCAATTTGATCTGACGAGCGGATACGGCTAGTGACGAGAAATTGTCCGATTTTGTGAAATTTATTTTATCTATGCTTTAATTTAATGTTAAAGGTTAAAGAAATAGATGTGTTATGATCTATCTGCGATGTTCTATTGAAACTGCTCTACAGTATGTAGTTTTACGAACGGTTTAGTGTAACTTAGGCCTTCAGGAGACGGCGACAAAAGGAGAGAGAGAGTGAGTGAGCCAGTCTGTGAGCTCAGGTAAATAACTAAAAACAGAGTCAAGGTGAAAAATGAATGATTACAAAATGAATATATAAGAAACTGAATATGCCTTCTAGTATAAAGAATAAGATCAACAAACCGAGACAAGAATAAATGAATAAAAGAGAAAGAAAGAAAGAACGAAAGAGAGAAAGAGTGGAGAGAGAGGATGAGAATGGAAAATAGAGGAAAGAAAGGGGATGAGTTGGAAAGCGCCTTAATTATTAAAGAAAAGTGTAGTAACTTTTGACATGTCCATGAGTAACCTTAA
This sequence comes from Buchholzia appendiculata, assembly GCA_034694885.1. Lineage (NCBI taxonomy): Eukaryota > Metazoa > Annelida > Clitellata > Enchytraeida > Enchytraeidae > Buchholzia > Buchholzia appendiculata. Next base: position 5,243 of record JAQFYQ010003610.1, read on the forward strand.
GATGCATGCTTGCTGTTGTGCATGGAAGAGATTTGCCAAACGCCCCCCTCACCCACCCGTGGGGTTCTCTTTTTGTCTGGAAATAAATGTATTCTCATAAATTTGTGGTCGCAGTAAACTCATTTTGCAAACAAATTATATAGTGGAAACTTCGAAATTCTGGAATACGTTTGCATTATGTGAGCTAATTAAGTGCTTCTTATTTGCTTTTAGTTCAATAGCATATCACGAGTCCCTTAAATGTATGATGAAAATTGATCGAATTAATTAAATTCAAATTGATAATCTTTTGCTCTCGAGATTTGTAACGGCGCGGTGCAGCCTCTGAATTTTAATGTAAAGAGCAATGATAATTCTACGCATGTATTATATGTATCCACTTTCGGACATGATCTAGCCAAATGTAGCCTTAAGGAAATTCTATATTAATGAAGGCCGCATGCCGTTTATTGAGTTTGAAACCACTTAAATTCCGCTCTTCTCCCTATTTATTTCGCTCATGACACGCGCGTCTTTGTCTATTTGTCCACCGCACGTTGAGACTAATCTTATTCAAGTGTTTCAATGGCGCCTAGTAAATGAGCAAATTCTTTGCCTAGAGAACGAATTTGGCCGCATCGTGGGACGGCATTTGTTTCGTGCTGTCGAGCGACTCGTGAAAAATTCAAGAGATAACTTTTTGACAAAGCTGCAACGGTCAGCGGCTGAGTATTGATCGGTGTCTGCCCGAGAGCCTTCCTTGCGCACAGGACTTTGCGAACGAAGCATCAGGTGTGCGAAATCGAAATTAAATTTGAGCAACGGCGACCCACATCAACCCTTACACAACGCAGCACACACACACGCACCTGCATACACACACAAACGCACACACACACACACCCGCACACCCACACACACACACACTCACACACACACAAGCAAACACTCACGCACGCACACAGGCGTCGAGGTGGTTTAGCTCATCAATCGTCAGAGTTGCTGCTTTTAGGAAGCGAAGCTTACATGGGGAAGGAAACAACGGCTTCACGATAAATCACAAGCAGTGCGTCATATATAGTGTAAGAGTTCATATTTGAGTCAACTGCCTGGAATCAGCTGAGTTCTGGGCGTGTAATGTATGCGTGTTTGTGCACTATCTGTTCATACTTTGTACATACAGTGATTAACAGAGAGATTCCAAGGGAACTCACAGGAAGTCTCAACGGTAAGTTTAATGCCAAAAGTGAAGCAGTTCAGGGCGTCTGAGACCCCAAATCTCGATTCCAGCCCTCGAGGGCCTCCTTTATACCCCTATTCCAATACTTAGAAATTGGAAGGACAACGCACTTCCAATTTTATAAATTCACCATTGAATAAGTTTGACCCTCATCAAAATTAACTTGACAATCGTCTCATCATATCATTCATCTGAAACGTAATTCATCAGCGTGTGCGATCAAATAAAGATCACCATTATGAAATTTAAAGTAATTACTTTATTTATTTATTTAGTACTTACTTTGAGATAGCCTGTAGAATTTGTATGCGTAATTTCAGATTATATAATACAACCTTCATGCTAGATTATATCGTTATTTCAAAACAGCAGTCAACCACATTAGGCTCATGGCAGCGCATTGGACTGTCTCACTGCCATGACAATTCACTGTGATCTAAGATATGAAAGATATTCTCTGGATCTAGTTTAGACTGTATAAAGTATGAGAGTTTGTTAAAAGAACTTTCAAAAAGAAAGCAGAATTAAATTTATTCCATTTTTTAAAATGTAACTAATAAATTCATATTCTTTGTTGGAATTGATTATAGTGAGCATAGTTCACAGAATAGATCTGAGAAGCTATTTGAACTAAGCATGCAGAATTGTATACAGATAGCTCAACATGCAAAAAAGGATGACACGCAGAGGGACACGTAGAAGGGCACGTAGAAGGACATGTGGAGAAACATGTGGAGAGTCACGTAGAAGGACGTGTAGAGAAACATGTGGAGAGTCACGTAGAGGGACATGTAGATACATGCAGAGATACGTGTAGAGAGTCATGCATAGGAGGACACGCCGTGAGACCCGTATAGGAACATGTCTCTACGTGTCCCTCTACGGGTCTATCTACGTGTTCCTCTATGAAGAGAGAGACGCAGAGAGACATGTAGAAGGACAGGCAGAGTGACACGCAGAGAGACACGCCACACGAAGAATGCTTAGGTCGGCGACGCTCTGCCGAACGCGTGCAATTCTACGGACTTGCTTTGCCGCGAAAACGGATTCTCAGACAACACTATGAAATTCTAGCGCGAGATTAATTTCTGCGCGAACAATATCTGCAGACATTTCTTTGCATGGAAAACATTCACTGTATTCACTCCGCTAAATGAAAATATCTGAATATACCTTTGAGAATAGATAAGGTCGACATTTCGCATTCGAAAATATAATTCTTGTATTAAAAAATAAAAATCTGCAATTATTTCTTATTTTAGACAATATCGTCATTAATTTGACTATATAGAAAATATGTGTATTAATTTCTTGGCATACTTCATCTAGTGCATTAATTTATTTCCTTCAAAAGTATTTTTTTGTCGGATTCATTATCTTATCAAAATTATGTTAGCTGCTGGATGCAGAAATTTATTTTCCGCATTAACTGATTACTCCACATGGGGATGAATCGGTACTAATATTGTTGTAGCTGTTCTGATCGAACCAAGAATCGAACCCGGATCTCCTACATGACAGGCAGGTGCGCTATCCGTTTCACCACCCGGACTTCCGTTCCACTCGTTCTTCGAAATTATTCGTAAACGTATTCATATCAACACCACCACCCTGCAAGGCAGTGCACAGACTCAAATGAGTCGTACTTTTAACTTATTAGTTCTAACCGTCTCGCAACTTATCACCGTAATATGCTTGGAATCGAAACTTATTTGCATCCACAATAATTTCGCGTCAAATAGAATATCCGTCGCATTTAAATGCTTAGTTTACAAATTTCTCTCCATAGGAACTTAGTTCTCTGCCATACTAAAATGCTAACACTTGTACAAGAATTAACTGCTTGCTTCAATTTCATTTATAGAAACGTTTGATCGTTTTCCGTATTTTTCAATCCATTGGTATTCTCTTATTCTTCGCCTAGAATCAGTCTCAGTCATTATCTCAGTCATCATCTCGATATCTTTGATATCGATTCTGTTTTGTACTCGTGAAGTTTGAGCATTAATGTTTACAAAAGAGGTAGTCAATGTAGAGACATAAATAGAGAGCGAGAGGAACAGACAGACAGATAGACATAGACAAATGGGCAGAGACAGGTAGACAGAGAAAGAGAAAGAGAGAGGGACAGAAAAAAGAGAAAGAAAGCGATAGAGACAGATAATTACAAAGAGAGATTCATCTTTGTTTATCTTAATATAGAAGTAGAAAAATTTAGAAAGAAACAAAAACAAAAGTCAGAGACAGAGAGCGATTGATGAAAGGAAAGAATGGGTGCGAACGAGAGACAAAATAGAGGGAGAGATAGAGGAGATAACGAGAACTAGAGAAAGACAACGAGGGAGAGAGAGAGAGAGAGAGAGAGAGAGAGAGAGAAAGAGAGAGAGAGAGAGAGAGAGAGAGAGAGAGAGAGAGAGAGAGAGAGAGAGAGAGAGAGAGAAGGAAGAGCGAGCTAGAAAGAAGCAAATATCTCACTCGTACACTGCAGCATGTCTCGTGACACGTTTATGTAAGAGCGTGAAATGTGATCAAGGAAAGTCCCGGTACGTCGGCTGCAATCAGTATCGAAGCGTTTCAAACACCGAGCCTCGTGAAGAGATGCAGTACGCATCTCCAGTGAATGTCCTGTACAAGTTATCGCCTTGCTGAAATGAAAGTTGCTTTGATCCGCCTTTTCGAATTATGTTGAAGAACTTTTGCGTATGTGTCAGCTGTTCTCGGTGTCAACTATGCAAACTTTCATTTAATCTGTCAACGTTTTTGTTTGTTGCTGTCTGTATTGTCAGGTTTTGTTTTGTGTCTTTTGCTGAATTTTTATACTTATGATCCAAAGATGGCGATAGCACCCTATTGCCTTCCTTTGGACCATCAGTATATAATTAGTTCTGAAATGTGTTATGCTACAATAAAAATCGATGCAGACTTTCCGACGGTTCATATCTATTTCCGTGCTGAAATAAGAGTAATTGTGACCAATGTTCATTAATTTTTTCAAGATTTTTACCAGGATTTTTATTATTATATGGATTTGCTCTCATCTTTGCAAGTCATTATATCTGTACTAAATGTACAATGTACTATACAGTGTGTAGTAAGTGTAGCTGTGAAGTGACTGAAAGATACTAGCTATAAATGAATGAAACGGCAGGCTGCCATTAATTTTCCTGTATTAGATTTCAAGAACCAGTAGTCTGTAAACCAAAAATTGAAACTTCCTTTTAACGCGTGAGACAATAGAGATGAAATAATGTTCTTAACTAGCTCAAACTATTTAAACTGAATCTTTGGGGGGAAACTGTGTAATGTATACAAAAGGTGTTGATATTAATCTGCCTTTGATAAATATCAGATTGGCACACTTGAAATGTTGAATTTGTGTTCAATTATCACAAGTTCGTTTAATTAAATTAACATGATATTAGATACAAATTAAAAGTAAATCACGTTTTTGATTATCACCTAAATTTGTTAAAATTAATTTTGAAACATGTCAGCTGCTTATCGTAGTTTTTATCACTTACTCAGGTTTAAGAGACTTGTTTTTCTCCTTACAAAAGTTCTATGTAAACGTTGAAAAAGCATAATTTTTTATCGTTATATTAGGAAAGTTGACATGAATTAAAAATGCTGGCTGATAATATCATTCGGACAGGGAGGTTGCGCGTACGGCTATGGTACTATTTGAGTTAGAAACTCAGAGAAATTGGTGCCTTCATCTTTATACGTTGAAAAGACAAACATATAATTTACCGTCAGAGAATAGAACTCAAAAAATAAAGACAGATGGACACACAGAGAGAGACATACAGAGAGCGACATAAATTGGTGCAGAGAGAGACAAAGAGACAGAAACTGCGAGACAGAGAGAGAGCGAGAGAGAGACAGAGAGAGAGAGAGACAGATAGAGACAGAGACAGAGATATATAGGAGAGAAAACAGAGAGCAAGAGAGAATGGAGAGAGAAATAAGAGAGAGACAGAAGAGAGAGAGAGATACAGAATAGAGAGAGACACAAAGAGAGAGAGAGAGAGAGAGAGAGAGAGAGAGAGAGAGAGAGAGAGAAAGAGAGA
>JAQFYQ010003611.1:0-10531 GCA_034694885.1 Buchholzia appendiculata
GACGACTGAGCTGCTGCACTCGGCTGCTACATGACTATGTTCTGAGCTATTGTTTGCTGTTGAAGACAGTATCTGTAGCTATAAATAGTCACTCTTTTAATATATGGGCACACTTCCTGGGATGTCACTTTTGAGAGTGATTTAACAAGAGTTGATTAATGTTTCAATCAGCTTATCGTCCAGAATTTTCTCTAGAATAAGTCTTGTATTCATTCTGATGAATCTGGTGTAACTATGAGCTTATCATGACTGGAAGTTGACATTTCAGTTAAGAATAAAAGAACTTAATTTAATAGTTTAGTGTGTAATTGGTCTGTATTTTGTAACGATATGTTTCAGTGTTTTATCATTCCTGTCAACTTATTGTACTTATAGTTGTGTCATCGAAACATAACCTCTAAAGTCATGTATTGTGTATGCTTTGTCACTCATGTAGTAGGTCAAAATATGGACATAGAGATTCTATATGCCTGGGTCCATAATATAAGTTATGTTACGTTATAAATGTAAGTTGGTAGACAACTGTCGACAAGGGTAAGAATGTGGTTTTCTTATTGAGGAGGGCGAGTGGATTTAATTGAGGGGCATTTACTATACCGTCCCCCTCAAACAAAATATTGAGGGGGGACGGATTAGGAGGAGGTATTTTGGATGTTCAGAACTGGAAGGTGATGGATTATTGAGGAGGAACGAAGTCCTGATTATTGATGGAACGATTATATTGAGGAGCCTATCCCGTCCCCTGAAACCAAAATATTGAGGAGGACGCGTCCGCCTGTCCCTGGTGGATCTACGCCCATGATTATAAGTTCCTGGTATTTCATACAGAACGGCTTTGAAATCTGAGCCTCTCTTTCTAAATATTAGGATATTGAATTGGTTCCTACTTTATCAGTGATAATTTGTCATCTTGATGAATCTTTGATTTATTGCGCATCAAGATATTGCATATATTGTGTGTGACATTGGAAGTCACATAACCTGTAGGAAAAAAAAATTAGCTTAGTTGCCAATTTGAGAAACATTCAGTGAACTTATTTCCTGTAAATATGATTTATTAAGATCATTTCCCTTGAAGCGGGGGGGGGGGGGAATTGTGAATACTACTACTGCACAGCCCAGTAAAGTGCATGTCGTTAGAAGCAACTAAGATCTAGTAGTCTGATCAGAACTGTAGCAGTAGCAGGAGTGTAGACTGATGCCATCTACACTGTTTTTTTCATTATAGTGGGAATAGGCTATGCTTTCCACCACTATCGAATTCAAGAGCAGAAAAACTTTCTTCAAGGAAGGGAAATCGCCCATTCCGGAGACTGGGTGACGTCAGCAAGGACACTGTCACAGAAATCCAGCCATAATGAGTGAGCTCTGGGAGACGCTAGGTCAAACCCTTCCTGACAGGGAACAATTGACTTAAAACGATAATGATAATGATTCATTGAAACTTGAGAAATATTTATTTTACAATTCATGCTATTGATGACAAGACATGGAGACGTTGATGTTGATAATCTAAAATTCTAAATACAGATTTGACCACTGACCCTTTAGGACAGTGATAGTGTTCAGGTGGTAGCCCAAGTTCCTTACTGTGTGTAAAATAACTTGTGCTTTAAGCTATGCCTAGTGGTCACCAAGGATCACTAAGGGTCACCAGGGTCACCAAGTCTCTAGGTCACAAAGGGTCACCAGGGGTCAACAAGGGTCACCAAGTCTCTAGGTTACCAGCGGTCACTAAGGGTCACCAAGTCTGTAGGTCATCAGGGGTCACCAAGTCTCTAGGTCAACAAGGGTCACCAAGTCTCTAGGTCAACAAGGGTCACCAAGTCTCTAGGTCACCAGGGGTCAACAAGGGTCACCAAGTCTCTAGGTCACCAAGGGTCACCAGGGGTCACCAAGTCTCTAGGTCACCAGGGGTCACTAAGGTCCACCAAATCGCTAGGTGTTTTTGAATTCACTCTTGGTAACTACTCCACTCGCTACAATTATATTCAGCTCAGATTGTATACAATGAAATTCATACATTTTTTTGCTTTCACCATTTTAAATGTTTCTTTTTATGACAACTCAACACTGTCTTAGGGGTCAAATTTTTCCCACCTGTATGAAGGGAGCTATTATGGAGCATGCTCAAATCAAAGCAGGGCATCCTGGTAGTCTCTTATCCTTCTAAGTTACGAAATTAATCAAGAAATTACAATTGATGTCTTGCTATCTTCAGCGTCATAGCTGATCTTGTTTCTGAATGTGAAAAGTGGATGGTTGATCAAATACAGATTATAATGGAGATCATTTAAAGTGACTCAAGTAGCTGTCGAATCAAACAATTAAGATTTGTATAAATTTGAAATATTAAATTTATTTATACATGAATTACAGATCATTTGTCTTGATCTGTGCCACATTTCCGTTCTGTTTACACAGGAATAATAATTGTACAAGCATTTGTGCAATTAGTTTTACACATAAAATTACAAAGTTTACCATTTTTAATGTATCAGCCTAATAATCATTGATTCATGGTATCACTCTATTCTTATGTTTTGTATATTTTCAGGTCACAGGGTATCAGAATCCGTTTATGAACAGCTGATGGGCAAAAGAGCATTTGGGTCGCACTGTGGTTCTGCTCGGCGCCTCACAAAGTTATCATCCTCGGGGGATTCCTCCTCCGATACGGGTTCAACGCCTTCTTCTGGAGTCCTTGGATTTAACTGTAAGTTTTCTGTCATGTAACCTTCGTCATTCTTGATTCATTTGAGTGCTGATGGATCATTCATCAGCACTCAGAGTAGCTTGCTTGAATACTGACCAAGCAGAGGGTTCAAACACTGACCAATCAGAGGCTTTAAACACTGACCAATCAGAGGCTTCAAACACTGACCAATCAGAGGCTTCAAACACTGACCAATCAGAGGCTTCAAACGCTGACCAATGAGAAGCTTCAATCATTGACCAATCACAGGCTTCAAACACTAACCAATATCCATGGGTTTTGTAAATGACCAATGAAGTCTTCACTGTATGAATTGCTTCCTGTATAGGGCTCAAGGAGCTCATTTGTTTAATAATTATTTGCTAATTTGAGTATACAATTGCAGTATGCTAAATGATAAACAGTTGAAATTGTATTAAAAGCACATGGTAGTGCCAGTAGATTGTGTTATAAGCTTAACTCTTCTCTCATCTGATTCAATATCTACAATTTGTGTGTCTCCTATAAAAATAATCTAGTGTGTTATGATAATTTATACTGATTATGTATCTCATGAGACTTTATGCTACTGTTCCAATACCTTGTGGTTATTGGATTGTTACAATGTGCTCTTCATGTTCCACCATGTGCTCAACAAGGCTAGCAGCAGATTGCTTTATAAGCTTACCTCTTCTCACTTCCGATTCAGTATCTATCATGTTTGTGGCATTGGCATAAGGAGGGACTTTTTTAGTCATTTTTTTATTTCAATGTATCAATGGTTTACAGCCGTATGGATCTTCACGCCGTTAGCTTCGACTCGATGGATTAAAAAATGTCATGTGCTGCTGTGCATTTGCTCTGCTAAATTTATTGAGCTTGAGCATGCTCGTCAATAACTCAGGCCTAATACGGAGAAAATATGTTGGTAATGTGAAACTCACAGTGGCTGATATAAATCTGGATTATAGATAAGATGACGAACGCAGCTGTTCAGTTGAATTATTTTGCATTGTGTGTATTTGATTGACTGCAGTGTCTGAGAAGTTCAGGAAAGTTCGCTCGAAGCTGTTGAAAGGAAGGAGACTGAATCCGTTGAACGGTTCTCTGAACAAGAAGCCTCGGATCCTGTTCACAGAATCTCAGAGAGCCGCCTTGATGGAGATCTTTCACAAGACCCCACTGCCGGGCAAGGAGCTTCAGTCGACTCTAGCCATTCGTCTTGGACTTCCGCATTCGACCGTGTCAAACTTCTTCATGAACGCCAGGCGCAGGTACAGGTACAAGTTTGAGCGACTCGGCGCGGTCGACTGGACAGTGGAAGATTTCAACACGGCTTCGTCGGACAGCTTTTAACATCTTCGCGCCGTCACGTAGGATAATAATGTTGACTGCTGAATGTAGAAGATAATACGTTTAACATTTAGGCTTTTGTTTATGCTGATTTAGAAACGTTCAAGCTGAGGAATGTGTGAGGAATCAGTATTGTTCATGTTGATTTAATTCCAGGTTTTTGTTTATGACTTTGCAAGTTTGCAAAGTTATTATGGTTTTAGTTTATGTACTTGCATGTTTTGGACCATGCACATATAGTCGTGTACACGATTAAATCGTAAAGGACAGCAGGTTGCAACATTATTATGGTTTAAGAGTATTAGTTGAATAAGTTGTTGATACTTTATTGGTTTGAGCATGTGATGGCTTTTAACAGCAAATACAGATGGATGCGGACAGAACGGGTTAATCTTACATATGCTGTGCGTTGTTTAATCAGCGTGAAAGTTAATGTCAACATTTCCCTCGTTGTTTAGAGGTAAACAGTTTTTCGATGTTGTTTAGAGGTAAACAGTTTTTCGATGTCCTTCCGACATTATTTAACTGTAGAGCTAATTTGTGGTCAATTCCAGTCTGGATAATAGTCAATGATGATGATAATGGTCGTGATTTTATTCTCTGATAAATAGTAGTAGACCTCTATTGTGATGCATTGCAATGTATCTAAGTAGCTCTTGGCAGTCTGCCAACAGTGCAAAGTTGCTGAGTGCCTGGATTGCTGGCCTTTATGCTTGAGTCAAGTAGACTGTTTTTGTGGTCAAGGTGGGAGAAAGATTTTATGAACATCAATTGTTTGCAAGAAAGCAGAAAAATACTAGCTCATTCTGAGTGAGACAGCAATTATCAACAGCGGACGAGGAGGCTATGATGAAAGTTTGTACAGTACACTAGAAAGTTTGTACGGTACATTAGAAAGTATGTATGGTAAAGTTTGTACGGAAAGTTTGTACAGTACACTAGAAATCCAATGGAAGTATTAAGTGTCATTATGATTCATTGCTTTAATTGATTACACTCGCTCACACTGTAGGTTCTTTTGCCACTGTTCCATCTGATTCCTGTCCTCAATTTAACTTTGTGGGCATTTTTTATAAATTTCAAACAGTAGATTTATTTATTGAGTGAATATTTTTAATTTCAGCCAAAACTAAACCATCAAGAACATGTGTCCTTTTTGTTTTTTTGTGGCAATGCAACAAAAAGGTAATACTGCAATAATTTTATTAACGCACTAACGGAAGCATCAATTTTTGTAATCAACGTTAATTTCTCTGCTTTTACAGCGGCATTAACGAGCAGCCTTTGTCAAGCCAAATTGTGATACAGAACTGATTGTTAGCACCAGATGCAAGTGCTAAACGTACTACAGCTTCAGAGAATGATTGAGAATGTGGTTTCTTATGCCTTCTTTACTGTATGACTCTGGAGTACAACCAATTATATGTTATCCATTTTTATTCATTTTTATTGGGTGAATATGATGGTGTTATTCGTTGCGAAAGTAAAGTGATTTTTTTTCTGTTGATATTTGATGTCTGACTTTCTTTAGCGGGAGCTTCAGCAGCTGAGCAGGTCGTGATAACTAGATCAACAGTTGATTATTTGTTGATTGTAGAATTTGTGCTGCTTGTATTGCAAGTTATTCATCGGTACATTCCTCGGTGAAAGCAAGTGTTGGTTTCTGAAGGGGACGAAGTGGGATACGTTTTTCATTAGTGTTTGCTTGCAGTGTATTGTAATGTTTGATGAAGCGCTTCAATGTAAACAGTTCAAAGTTCAAGTTATATGCTGATATTATCAGGTTTGAATAATGTATTTAATTACCAAATTGAAATTGTTTAAAAGACAGTAATATTTAAAAAGTAAAATAGCAATATTAAATATAATTAACATAGTATCTTATATTTAACATTAATGGCAATCAAATATAAAGAGTAATATAATAAAGTATAAAACTTGACGTGATCAAATTAAAACGAATGCCAAGGCGACTAGCTTGTAGGTATATTAAAACAAACGTATAATTTCTGTAGACAAGTCATGTAGAGTGTATTCATTTCTGCTCTAGCATGGACTGTTTAATACTAAACTGTACTAGCTCAATCAACGATTTGTATTTGTTTTGATTTTTACTAAAAGTTAGTGCTACGTATTTTGTCGCGTATACTGTTTGTTAACGACAAACATTTTTTTGTTTTTCTATAAGTATTCTGTATTTGAATACAGTATTCTGTAACGTATTTCGTGACTGAACCATAGTTTAATGTTAAGTTGTTGCATTGTATTTCTGGTCATTCCTAAGTTGTATGGGTGGCGGTGTTGTCTTGTTATGTTGATGATGTTTTATCTGTGTTTTGTGCTTATTTCGTCATTTGTAGATATGATTAATTTTTGTTTGTTATTCCAGTCAGTTCCAAAATTGAATTTGGTTATCATGGTAGGGTACGTCTTGTCGTGTCGTATGGAGCTGTTGCTACATATATTTTGTAGAGGCCTTGATATGCCTTGTTATTTGGTGTAAGAATAAGTAGCATTTAGTAATGCGTAGTAGTTGGCATGCAAGCTGTGTTTGTAAACATTCCTTCCCGATTATATTTTAATAGCTTGTGTGTACTGAACAAAGAACATTTGTAAAATTATTTCATTTTAATTTGTTGTATTAATATTCTCTCAGAAGGAAATTGACCTATTACAAAATGTTCATAAACTTTTAACTATGTATTGCTATTTTCGTATGCATTATGTGCCATATGAAGTCAACCAATTAACATCAGCACTGTCGGCCTTATGCAGCGCCACAATCCATACCTGAAGCCTGTTCAATGGATAAGAGTTGAAGATATTTGACATGGGGGTGACATTCTGTTATCTATGTAAGATTGGGTGTTTGGAGTGGACGTTTTGACATATCAAAATGACTAACGTCCAGTCACCTTTAGGCTAGATCGTTCTTTTGGTTCCAAGATGAGTATGTAGTCAAGGTCTCTATCGGTGGGATGGGTGAGTAGATTTTAAAGTGTTGGGTTCAATGTTGACTGTTCTGCAATGCCGCCTGATGGTATCCGGGATATCGCTTATTCTGCGTTTGATTACATTCTGTGTGCATACAGTAGTAAAATTTTTATTGTATTTTAACGGAGTAAAAAGAGGTATTGTTCATATTTTTTTCTATGGGCAATCAGATTGCAGGAGTTTGTATAGTTGGTTTATTATGGTTGATTCTTTCTGTTGTGTTTGTTTACTATCAGATTAGACATGAGTTTATGTTTATCTGTAAACAGTGAGTGTTTTAACATGGTGTGAATAGCATGAAATCTTACCTGTTCCTTTTTATTTTAGTCTATTATTATGATTTGATCATTTATTTTCATCGCTTTCTTCCAAACGACATTATTTAAACTTAATTTTTTTAGTGTATGATGTGGAGCTTGTATATCTGTTGTGATACCTGGATTTACAGTAAGTCTAATTTGACGCAAAATATTTGCAACTCAACGTTGTTCTACTTTTAAACAAGCCTCTGTTATTATCTACTTCTTCGTTTCATAGTAAACTTGTAAACATTTGAATTAGGATCGTTTAGTCAACCAGTCAAGTCAGTTTCAACCAGTTCCTTACTATATGTCAGATTAAGAGCTCATTAAATTATGACGCTTTTATGATTAGAATTAATTATGATACGTGATCATAAAGCAGGTTGGCAGGTTATGTTCCTGTTTTTGGTTTTATGTTAGTACAATGTTGCAAGATTATGACTGATTTCTTGAAATTGTTTTTAAAGAATTATTATTCTGTAATTAAAATCATTTATAGGACGATCAGATAGCTCATTGGTAGCATGCTTGACTCGTAACCCAGAGGTTGCGGGTTCGAATCTGCGCAGGGAGTGTTGTCTGGTAACAAACTTGGGCTAGTTGTTCACGTCCCATTGCCTGTACGGGAAGGACCTCTGGTCGGTGGTTAAGTCGTGCGTAGTAATACGTAAGACAAATAACCATCACCAGGACCTGTCTTTGGACACAGCACTGTCATCATCATCATCAATTAAAATCAATCATTATGCTTTAACTACTATTAAAAAATGGAGCAAGGGCTAAACGTTAATTTTTAAAAAAATTCATTGAGCTTGTGTTTCATAATTCTGAAACTTTATGATTAATTAGTTTAATACATTACTCTTAAGTCTACTGCTTGAATTCACTGCATTTTTAACGTTAATGTTTTTCAATAATTGTGATTATTTGCTTCATTGCATTGCCAGCAATGTTACTGCTTACTATGGCAAAACGCTGTTCTGCATTTGATAATCTGTTTAATTCAGTTCAAAGGATTATAATTTGTTGGCCTATATTAATGGAACTTTATTAATTTATATTTATTTTGCTGATTTGATTTGTATTTAACTGGTAATAATTAACGTTTGTACAAAATAACTATGTTTAGTTTCTTGATTTTCTTGTAAGTTTCTGTTTTGAACTAGTATTCTACTATTTAACTGTATAAATATCTTTGATTTTGAAATGCTTAGTTAAATTGTGTTAATTCTTTCTAGATCTGTATATGAAAGTCATGTGGCTCTTTGGTTAGAGTGGAGTGGGGGGGGGGGGGGAGTGGGGGGAAGAGATGGTGTTGGTCACTATTTGTCTGAAATGTTTACGTTACCGGTGTGATGTATCATAATTATGATTTTACTATATTTGATTTAGTTACTGTTACCGTACTATTATATACTTTCATCATCAATGTCTATATTTGTATGTCTGATTTTCCTTTTCCGGAATGGTTTGATTTAATTTTTCTGAGGGTATGGCTGGATATGGCGGGGTTTTGTTAATTACATGCTTGTGCTGATGAACCCATACCGGGAATTGGTGATTTCCCTTCCTCAGAGAAAGTTGTTCTGCTTTTTGATTTGGTAGTCGGGGCGGACCATGAAAGAACCAAAGAGTAAATGGTAGCAGTTCACACTCTCGTTAGATGACTAGCCCTCAGTCGCCTCTTATTACACGCATTAACCGGATTGGACAGTGTCATTATTCTCAATTTTCTCCGTGACAGAGTCTATTGTGATATACTTTTCTCCTCCGATTTTGTTTAGTTATTACCTTACAAGTTACAACATATAGTGCATGAGAAGTTCAACATGCTTACATGTTCAACATGCTTACATACGTACGTATGTATGTATGCAATATGTATGTACGTACGTGCGTACTACGTACGTATGTACGTACGTAGGTACGTACCTACGTACATACCTACGTACGTAGTACGCACGTACATACACTTTCCAATGTATGCACTTCTCGACAGGCCTGCCATGATGAGCTTGCTGAAGGGCTGTAGGAATTATGTTTGTTTCATCAAGTCTACAATTGAGTCTGTTGTAATGAACATTCTGCTGTGATAGATGTATGTTATTTGTATCGGGTCTTATGGTAATTAATCAAGTCTGTGAGAGATTATATTTATTTCTGTATGTTAATTTAAATTGTATGTAGTATATTTAATAATTGTATACTATGATAAAGTTGTAGAATTTAAATATTATGTTCAAGTGTATGTTGCTGAAATTGAATTTAGCGTAATTGGTTTGTTCTATTGTGTGTGTCTCTGATCTGTAGCTGTGCTTTATGACTGTAGGTTGATTAGTCTGTTCTCTGTGCGTTCGTTTCAGTTATGTTTTATGTTGTGTATGTTTAAAGGAGGGCCAGTGTATTTTGTTTCACGTAGCCCTAGAAAATTTCTGTATGGCTATTCGGAAAGGTTTGCTTTTTGTTTCTGTATTTCTTTTTTAATTGATAGATATATTATAATATGAGCTGTGACATTGTCTGTTTTGGGTCTTTTTAGTTGGTTCACATAATAGTTTGTTGCTATCATTCTAACGATAGCGTTTTAGTGTAACACTCGAAGGGCTTACTCGACAACTAAAACCTGCTGACCGATTTATTGTTTCTTATTGTTCAGTACACCTATTTTTCATCTTTGCCTGTTATCATTTAAACATTTTCCTCTTGTGCCATGATGCCTTGAGTTTTATTAATAGATAATCTTATCTAGATATTCCTAGCTTTTGAGGGAGTTAATTTTTGGTTCTAAAACTGTGTGAAAAACAAAATTAGTATCAGACATTTCATTAGTTATTTAATGTATTATTTATTGATTTCGTTGGCCATTTATTTGTAGATACTGTGTTAGTATCAGTTTTACATTATTATTTATATGCGTGGGATGATTCTTACATTTTGAATTAGTGTTGTTCTTTGGCGCTTTAAATACTTTCATACTTTTATTGTTGTAATGTTTATTAATCACGTTTTTGTCACTGTGGCTTGATAATTATGATTAAATGTCACTTTTAATTCATTGTCTAAATTAATACAATACAATATAATACAAAACATGATAACACGCACAGGTTTCAACAGAAGATCTGAATCAGAGGTGTGAGAAAGTACTGTACTAGGGGTTAAATGCAGTATCGAACAAGTGTGTTCT
>JAQFYQ010003612.1:0-10528 GCA_034694885.1 Buchholzia appendiculata
TAGAATTGAAGAAAAACGATATACCAATGTAATTTCCAATCACATAGACAAAGAAAAATTTAATTTCCGTAAGTATAATAATATCTATGCAACTTTGTACATATATAATATTTATTCTAAATAAATAAATGAAAACAAAACATTTTAACATTAAATTATTAGCACAAATTAATTTCAAAATAAACTTAAATTTCGCTTTTTTTTTTTTATTTAGAGGGGAGAGTTTCTGCATGGGAGAGACTTTGTCATGCCGAGGGGGAGACTTGTTCACAAGGGGAGACTTTTTTAATCGTCAAGAATGTCTCCCCCCGGAGACTTGTTTACGGGTGGGGAGACTTTCACGATGGGGGAGACTTTATTCTATGACACCTGCACGGGCATTTGATGAATTAATCTGCATAAATTCCAGCTTATTTGGTGCACCAACCTGGCAAAACATTGTCAAGAAACTTCATACTGTTCAGATACCGTCTGAACTTGTCCATGCACAAAACTATTTGGTATAGCCTACGCTATGAATGTAAATATTGTGGATACCACTCTCATGGTAATAATTGCAGTAGACACTGACGGTAATAGACAACGGAATCATTAAATTACAGCGTTAAACACATATCCAAAATACCTAAATTGTTGAAATATTGATTTTTTATTAGTAATAATAGTGAATAAATCATACGATCGTCCAGGCCGTAGTCAGGATTTCATTTTTTGGGGTTGAACATTTTTGACGATCTTTTTTTCAAAATTTTCATTTGGGGGGTTGACCTCAAAACAAATTTTAACGACATTTTTTCAAGCATTCCTTCAGAAAACATCATAAATTTAAAGAAATAAATTAAGGGTGGCGGGGGGGGGTGAACCTGAAATCCCCCCCGCGATCATCTATAACTTCAATATAATTTTATCTGATTGTAAGTGTGCTAGTTTTTATAGAGCTGTACACATTCTTGATTTTAGCAATCTGTTTTACAATTATATGATCTATTATTCCGAATTCCCATTTATCACTCCTAAGAAAGTTCCATTTTTCTGTATTCTTAATTAGAAAAGTGTTTCCAACATTTTTTAAAGAGCAAATTTGTTTTCAAATAAATATATCTGCAAAATGTGTCATTATATGTAATGGTAGACTTGTTACTTGACTTGGTACATGTTTTTATAAAGATTTCGTTGATGCATTTTTCTTTAATTCATGCATGGATATTTCACGGCACTCTCATAATTATGTGATATTGTATTAATTCATATATTGGTAATACTTTCTAGTTTGGTAATATTCTAGTTATTATTGGCAGAACGCAAACTTGGTACCGCTCGCGATCTCGCAAGACTCCTAGTGCAGAGAGGTCAACCATTTCAAGCAAGATTCGAGGACGACAAACCTATATCATTCATGCATGGTGCTGATCAAGGGAGCATGGAAAAACTTGGCAAACTCGAGATTATAGACATGTACGAGGAAAAGTACCTACTGACCTATCCTATTCACGGAGGTAAGTAAACGTAGCTCTAATTAACCAGTGTCAAGTACGCGTCCCAGCGAGTTTAAATCAAGAATGTGCATAGATTCTCGACGTCAGTAAAAGTTGATCCAACCATTTTATATTCAAGATTGTATTATATATTGTCATTTTTATGTATTATTATTGCAAAACATTCTTTATTTTAAAAAGAACATGTGAAGAATATATCGAGAGACATGAGTATACACTTCACAATACATTTAAACAATCCAAATAAGTTCATACAGCAATAAAACAATACTAACCTGATGAATAATACTAAATTGAATGCCGACGCAATAAATAATGTTATCACTTACATTATTATTGTCATTTCAATGCTTTCTCTCCTTCGTAAATGTCTTAGTACATGAAGCTAATTTAATTTTTTGGAATTCTAGGTAGCTAATTTAACAGCTAAATCATTAGACCATGGTTTCTTTTGAAGCTACTTTTGCAAATACACTTGTTGAGGAATATAGCATTGCGAATCTACTGTATTTTATTTGGTGTGATATGACATCACTAATAAATTCCCTTTGTTTTATTTACATTCCTTGGTTTTTTGACTGTTCGAAGTAGAACATTTCCAATTTTTGGTCTTAAAATAAACTTAGAATCTTGAAATAAATTGTTGGTCAGGGCTAGTAACTCCATTCAAAACTGTGTTCGTCCTTCTATGAAATTCACCGCCATTCTTGGGAAAGTCAAAATATCTACTTTTGTATCGTATTTGTATCGTAACTCCACTGTGGTATTTCTAGCTATGTTCATAAAAATTGAGAAATAAACTCTAATCCAACTTTTTCTGGTACAGAGAATTCAATATCATGAAAATAAATTTGTCATTAACGTTAAGGTGCGATCTATTCAACCACAGTCCCAATTCCAGTCTACCTGGACATAACACTGGACGTAGCTGTTAGATTTGAGCATGGAAGCAAAGATGAATACAAAGATTGGTTTCATCAATTGAAGAACATTGCGAGTGGATACGTCAGTACTCCAGCCGTTCCATGCGAAGGTATACGTAACACGTTTTACACAATGTAGGCCTTCTTTACCACTAACAAGTGGTATCGTTGCTATAACACAATTAAACTGATCTTCAATATTACCTAGTTTTAATTTCGTGTAATTACGTCGTGTAAACCGGTCGTTCATCTACATGTGTATTTGTGCAGGGGCAGGGGGAGTTAGGCTTAGCCTCAAATTATTGAGAAGAAAACACTTTAGGTCAAAAATCTCTCCTTCGATCAACAAAACCAAAAATATTGGGAAAATCCCCTCCCGTGTTTTTTTAACCACCAAATCAAAATGTTGGAACCGCATGCTGTACTTTACGGGATAACCGAAAGCAAATTCATTGGTAAAGATGTTAGGTATTCATCCTTTTCGGTATCATACTTAATTGTCATAAAGAAAAAATATTTTTGTGCACTTGTCAATAAATCAATTATGAAATGCTAACCAAAAGGGAGGAGCGTTGACTGGATTAGCTCAGAATTGGACGAAGGTCGGGTTGACCCGCTGATCGGGTCGGGTTGGGTCAGGCCCGCGTTTTTATGAAATTTGGTGGGTTGGATTGGGTCCAGATCTCGGTCGGGTCGGGTCAGAGAGTCCATGGGTCGAGTCGGGTCGCAAAAATTCTGACCAACCTTGACCCACTACGATTTGGATCGCCTTGTCATTTTATACGTTATTGATTTAAGATATCCTAGAATTACTTCATGCATAAAATGCATGCATTGAAGCTTGAGCTTCACGAGAGTATTATGCCCACTGCTGAATGCTAATAAATACAACTGATATAATATTAGTCATGGAATTTTAACTATTTAGATTAATCTGTTCAGACGTATATCCTTCTGAATTAATTTTTTTATATTTATGTTCTTCCAAGGTTTCCTTTATCATGCAATATCTTATCGCTGTCTTCAATATTTATTTTGAGAAGTAAACGACGTCGGGTCGGGTCAGAAAGTCCGTGGGTCGGGTAGGGTCAAGAATATGAGTCACCCTCGAGTCGGGTCGGGACAGGTGATCAGTGGGTCGGGTCGGGTCAGATAGTCTGTGGGATGGGTGTGGTCTGAAAAAGTGATAAGCATCCAACTCTGGGTTAACTTTAGACTGGGGAAGGAAATACGATATGGATCGTTGCAATCAAATGGTTAAATACTGTACACTTAATGCATTTACACAAAAGCAATGAATGTAAGTCCCAAAACAATATAATTACATTAAACAATAAGAATACAATAATGTAGATGAGATACGAAGAAACTGTTTACAACAAGGCCCCTTCCAATCACGAGTAAAACGTTATGCCCGAACCAGGAATCGAACCCGTGAATGCACCGGATCTCTTACATGACAAGCAAGTGGACTAACCATTGCACCATCCAGGCTTCCGTTCTACTCGTTCTTGGAAGTCAAACTTATCATAAACGTATTCATATCAGCACCATCGCCCTGCAAGGCAGCTCACAGACTCGAGTGAGTCGTACTATGAACTGAGTAGTTCTAATCGTCTCGCAGCGCACCACCACAATCAAAAGACTAGAAAAATATTTATACTTTGCTAAATATAAATTTAATCGCATATTCTTACAATCATGCCGCAAACGTATTTACCGTTGAGCTTTTGTTGTATTAATATGTATAATTGTTTTGTAATAATCATTTTGCATTGTTTAATGTTTACTAGAGATTATCATGTTTACGGACCAACCGTCGCGCGGCGAATACGAATACGTCAATCTTATTGCAACTTCAAGACGCAACTTATTACAGAACACTAAACCAGCTAGTGACGCCAAGACAGATACGAATGCAGACTACGTCAACATCCAGCCGAGCGTGTCCAATCAACAGCTACAGAAGAAGACTGTGGTCATCGCTTCAGGTGTGCCAAGCACAAGACAGCACGACCTTTTCACCTCCAGTAGCAGAGATGGAAAGAAACTGATCAGCACGACCATACCTTCAATACCGAGGGAAAAAACTGAATTAGCACGTGATCAAACCATTTGTGTCAGTAAAACAGCGCTACAGATTGCGGTGCATGCTGAATTGAAGCAGAAGTTATCTCAGAGTGCTCAACCACTTACCTGTACACAAGAGAGTGCTGCTGAGGTAAAGCAAAAGCCATCTCAAGCAAGGGTAGAACCGATCGTCACGCCTGTCACTGGTGTTAGAAACACTTGCAATGTAATTAGACCAGGAAGCATAATCGGATACAAAAGTGTCACCGAGGTTCCGAAAGATTTGAATGTAACGCACCTTACGATATCAGACATTTGTCACGGACTGCAACTACTAAAGCTGGATTCCTACTGCGACGCTTTTCGTGACAAGCAAATTGACGGCTCGTTTCTTGATGTACTCACACAAAGCGATTTGGAGAAAGATTTTGGTCTGAGTGGAGTTGATGCCAAAAGAGTTCTGATGTTTTTCAGAAATGGCTGGAGACCCGGATAGCAGAGGAGTAATTTAACTCTTTCTGCCTAAGACTCTTGACTGTGGATATATCGATGCTTGATATTTAATCACATCTTTGACATATTCGACATCTAAGCTGATGGATTTCTAGAATCTTTCCTCTCGTTTGCTTTAGCGAGCGTTCACCAGGATTTGTATCCGTCCATTCTTTAACGGCGTTTTTCAGGCAGAGAACTTTTGATATTCATATCGAAGTAATGCAAACCTGTTGTATATAACCCGTGTTCTAATTAATGTTCTGTGATCTCTAATTTAGCCGAATCGAAACTAACTAAGCTGCCAAAAATTGTTAATGAAGAAAAGAAATTTATTTTATACTTTAGAAAGTACAGAACATCAAATAAATTCATACTTTAGACTGGGCATACAGTGATAAGGAGCATGTGGGGCATTTTCTGATCTTTCCCAGTTTGTCTTCTATACATTTTGGCCATAACTGAAAATAATGTGTGATTAACAACTATGGGTATAGCTTTAACTGATTTCTGAAATTTTAGTCACTTAATTCACTCCGTTTTGATGTAAAAAATGCTTTTTGCGAATCTCCACAAAAAACATTTGAAAAATATATTTTATTACATCAAATTTATTTTATACATTTTCGTGCATTTTGAAAGCTCTAATACGCAAATATAAACTGCAAATATAAACAAACTTAGTATGGGATTTGTGAAAAAATAGATGGGGTTGACCCAGCATTTCTCTTTGACGATGAAGATGGCGACGGTCCAAAGCTAGATAAGATCGACCATCCTGGGCATTCTCTGAAACGAGGCAGGGGGTCATAACATCGGCCAAACGCTATAAAACCCCCCTCTGACAAATCTCACCCTGAATTAGTTTTCATTATAGTATTTTTACATAATCTAAAGCGCTTCAGATTTATTGACATTACGTCATATCATCAAGGTGGCCATTAACTGGGTATTGCTAACAATGAATTTCTAAAGCATCTAAGACATTCCACATGTTATAAAAGTTAATAGAAGCATTACAGTTTTAATATTCGACAGCGTTGCATGCCCAGTGCTGCTGCACACCGCCTCGAGCTTAGAGTTAGATTGTATGACGCTCACAAAATCGATACGAAGTGATAGTCATAGACATAATTCATTCACAACAGTTACTGATCTCAGAAAATAGTGTTTACTTGTTGTGTTTTTGGTATAATACTCTCAAAGCATCAATGGTACAATTACACAAGAATATTCATATTGGCCTTACACTGTGTAATAGCATGCCAAAACGGCGTCTATTAATAGTTTAGTACCAATAACATTGAATTGATTATTTTAGTTAATCGATTCAGTATTAATGGGTCAAAACTACTCCAAATCGAGTAAAATTAGCTATGCGAAGTTATGCTTCATTTAGAGGAAACACTTTGATAAATTAATGTACTTAGTACAATAAAGAACAAATAAACAAGCTACCTAGTTACATTCAGGTGTTACATAGTTTATTTCAAGACGTAAACAATTCAGCGAGACACGCTGATCTACGATTATGTTAAGATACTTACAATGACATCATTGGTTTTCCTACAAGTGCAACTTACTAATGAGCACTTATTCGTCTTCAAATAAACAAGAAGAATAACCGAATATTATTAATAATATTCACTTTAATCACTTTAAATCAGTCTTGTTATCAAGACCTGAGGGTCCGAAACCAAGACCGGGAGGCTCAAGACCAAGACCTAGACCTTAGGGTTCGCGACCAAGACCAAAACCTTGGGGTTCGAGACCAAGACCTTTGAGTTCTAGACCAAGACCAAGACTGGAACAACTTTTAAAGCAAAATCTAAAAGTGATAAAAATTAAGAATTAGAAGTTTAGAACACTGTTTAGAATTGTTTAGAACACATTAGAATAACAGAAAAACATTTTCAGTAGGCCTATTATTTCAGTACAAGAGTAATGCTATTAGACTTAGTGTCTCTGCACAATATAAGACATTAGCCTTCATCTACTAAATTGTTTGCGAATGGAATACGAAGCATGTGTAATAAATCTCTGTTTGTCTATCCAAATCTAAGTAAGAACGCTTAATTCAAAGTTATACTACGGTATTATATTTCGAGGATCTAGAACAGATTGGTGTTGTATATGAAATGAAATATTTCTTAATTTCAAAAACTTCAATAAGCTCTATACTAAGACTTGCATATTGAAAGTTTCTTTTCAAAAATTAAGAATTCGTGCTTGTAGTACAGTGTAACAGTTTTGACAGTCTATAAATTGGACGTCGCACATTTAATGAAGGAGTTTATTAAAAGACTGACTGAAAATATCTACATATCAATGTTTTGACACGAAGTTTTTTTGCTGGTCTTGCTCATGGTCTTGATGAAGACCAAGACCGATGCTTCGAGGCCAAGACCTTGGGGTTCGAGACCAAGACCAAGACCAAGACTTTAGAGTTCGAGACCAAAACCAAGACCGGCAAAAATCGGTCTCGAGACCGCCTCGAGACCAAGACCGAGGTCTCGAGACCACAATTCTGCTTTAAACATAATTAACTGTAAAGGCCTTTACTCTAGATTTATTTTGTACGCATTTT
Source organism: Buchholzia appendiculata (assembly GCA_034694885.1). Lineage (NCBI taxonomy): Eukaryota > Metazoa > Annelida > Clitellata > Enchytraeida > Enchytraeidae > Buchholzia > Buchholzia appendiculata. Next base: position 7,569 of record JAQFYQ010003612.1, read on the forward strand.
GAATACATTGCAGGATGTCTGTAGATTTAATCCAATGTTTGACGTGACGTAAAGTACTTGGCTAGGCGCGGGGCTCTTGTCCAACGTCGAGTGCTTTTATAAGACGACGTACAAACCTTCTTGACGGCCGCCTATACTTGACCAATGGACCTACTTGACCAATGGACCTACTTGGCAAATAAGGCTACTTGGCAAATAGGCCAAGTTGGCCCTTTGACACTTGACAGCCTGTGCCAAAGTGATAACATTGCTAGATTAGTTAGGATTAATTAATACGCGACAGTAAGCTCCTTGACATTATTATTCAATGGACTATAATTGTGTGCACTGCATGCAGCCAAAATCATATAGACACGCGTTTTGTAGACAGTTTCTAGACATATGAACAAGGAAATCTGTTTCAGCATAAAAGAAACTGCAGGCTTTAAGTAATGGTCTTATTTTAGCTGTTTAGATAAAGGATTGTTATTGTAAGAAACTGAAAAAGGCAGATCTAGCATCTGTAGATTATCATCAACCGAAATGAATCAAATCGAATGGTCTGGCGCGGAGTTTTCGATGAAGGATTTTGTTGAAAGGTTGGCCCGCGGCCACATTCCAGATCTGTTTATGACTGTGACAGGGTACTGCGGCGCAGATGAGCACTTGCACCAGGTGGCAGCCAACGAGGTATTGATAATGATATTCGTCTATTATGCCCAACTTTAACTCTACAGTGTGAGTATACAATTTCTATAACTTTTGAGATTCACTTGAATATGTTAAATGTTGTATATTTTTGGTAAATTTTATCCAGCATACTTTGCGTGTTTGAAAATTAAATAATGGCACAAAAAAATTAAGCTAAAGTGCAGTAATGCAATGAATTCAAAATGTATAAATTCGAACATTTTGATCACAAATCAAGCAGAGCATCGTTAGAGTTTTGAGGTACTGTTTGCTATGTGTGTTATTATTAAGTGCGACATTTGTTTCATCGACTAATTTAAACCAATGAAATTTATTGTATTTACACTTGCTTCGATACTCAAAGATGCATTAAACTGTTTTTACTACCTGCAAGTAAAACTGTTGAGAGAAATACCGATGCAATTCTTGCTCTGTTTATTTCAACCTACAGAAAGTCGTGATGAGATTGATGCTGGGAGTATTATTTGTTGCTAGGTATTCTGGGTGTACAACATACAACGTCAGAAGCGCGTTGTTGCGAGGACGAGGGATAATCGATACCTGAGTATACCTATCGATTACCCAGTCAAGCTTCAGTGTCTGGACCACAATAATCGTAAGTCATTGAAGGATTTTATTATAAGTGCATTTAGACTCTGAAACTATCTTTTCAATTTATTGCTGAAGCGGATGCCACTATATAGAGAATGATCATATTGCCATTGATTTATTCTAGCACGAAATATTTGAAACGCAATTTATGCATGTATAGTCTATGTACTTTATTTTACAGTGTGGGATTTGGCAAAAAATAGGTGGGGGGGGGTCGGAAGATCCCAAAATGTTGACGAGCGGGTGGGGGGGGGTGACGGCGGTCATGTCATAAAAAATTGGATCGACCCCACTGGGTTCCTTCAAATATCGACCCCCCTTGGTTTTTTCAACCGAGGTGGGGGGGGGTCGTCACACCCTTCATGGGGTCGAACCCCTCAACCCCCCGGTAAATCCCACCCTGCTTTACAGTTGCAGGATAGGTCCATGGAATACGATAAGAGATGCGGTTACCAGTAAAAGACTGACCCGAAAGATTCTTCCCGTGTTATGGACAGCTAAACATATATGCACACCATGCAATATCGGAATTTAACTCCAACATTGCACTGACTATTACATGCACCGCCGCCCGTGTTACAGTGTACGCAGTCTACGCTGGCATTAGCTGTGAAAGGTTCGGTTTTCTGACGTGCTTACCTACCACACTGTCCCCGAATACGTGAGTCGTGCGTCATTGTGTGTAATAGTTCAGTGCGGGTGAATCTTGCACTACGTCAGGCTGATCGAGGCTGCGCTGAAAGATCTGCGCCAGACAACCTTCTGTCTAGAAGACGCCAAATACTATACATTTTAGCATGATAACTTGCTAAGCCTTCCCTCCCAATGATTAAAAAGTATTAAAATTGCATAGATCATAAAATGTTTCTTCTTGCTTTCCAGGGAATTTTTTTTAAATGAGCTCCCCAATGCACTGAAGAACATTTGGCCATCCAACCCCGTGCACGAATCTGAATTCCAAATATACTCGCGGTATTCTATAGATCTACTTAGAATATTAATGTAAAATATAAATTTTTGAATAATTTATTTCGCAGTTATACGTCGGTTTGTGTGAATAACAACTGTTTGTTACTTCGCTGCCTGTAGATTCGTCTCCGGCTGTTTCGGTCCAAGAGCTTGTTGGACAATTTTCTCAGACTGGTCAATCAATGGGAGTAATGTTCGAGAATAACAAAGCTGTTTCTTATATGATCCGTGCTGACCAAGGATTGAAGGAAAAGTTTGGCAGACTGGATATTATCGACATATACGACGAGAAGTATCTGTTAACCTACCCAATACATGGAGGTAAGGGTTACGTTGCGTACAATCAAGATCCGAAATGTTTATTAAATGTTAATCGTATTAACCTGATTTTGCCGACGCAGGTTCGGAGTTTCCGTTTAAAAGTCAAGTTTTTCTTTCGCCGTAGTTATAAATTCATAGCGTACCAATTTTTGTTTGAAACCCAAGTCTTGAAGTCTTGCTTATTCTGATTTCTTCTGCCACTCTGAAATTCTGAGAACTATTTTGCTTTTAATAGAATCCTTCGTTTTTTATTTTAAGGGCCGTTCAAATATGACGCATTTTTTATACAATTTTGACCCCCGTCCTTTCACCTTGTCACAAATTGTCACACCTAGCGGCACTCCCCATAAATAATGACGTCACAAATGTCGACCTCTGAGTCAGTTTTC